>JABUQX010039906.1:7500-50850 GCA_015478945.1 Trachelipus rathkii | reverse complement strand
CTACCTCCCAACATAGAAGGTCAATTACGTAAATTTTCAAAAGGAAAAAAAAAGAAAACTCCTTCAGACGGCCTACTTGCCAAGAGTGCGTATGTTATGTAAAAGATAGGATCGATGCTTCTAAACCAATGCGCCTTTGTCATGATGATAAGAGCTCCACTCATACAAAGAACTAAACTCTGCAGACGTAGCTCTTGACAAAATCACAAAAGAGGCAAACTTGGGTATAAAAACTTTATATAGGAAATGACTACGAACCCCCCACACGAGAGAAAGGGGAGATAAATTAAGATAGAAAGAGACATCAGGATCCACGTATCCCCGACCCAAGAGAGTGGCTCATATGGGGAGAGTCGGAATACAAACAACAACAACAATTCCCCGGTTTTTCGGAAGAGCTAGGTAAACAAAGAGCTTCTTCGAGAGATGAAAGACTCTCAAGTCTGCTGACCAAGGTCGGCAGACAGCTGAGTAGGCGCTGCCAAACCGACTCGAGCAGAAAGCAACACATCAGTTTCAAAATATGAAGAAAGCTCTTACGGGAACCGTAAACTGCAACACTTAAAGCCTGAAGTTATCGGCGAGATGTTCAAAGCCACATTCCAAGATTCCTCCATAAATTACACCTGCACTCGGAATTCTTCCAGAGTTCTTTTATCCCGCCCAATGGAAAAATCAGCCAAGCCCATGAGTCACGATCCCCAAAAAGCAGGGAACGCATCAGATCCCCCCTCGAACTGGAGTTAGGGGGGGGGAGGAAATATTTTTAATGAAATTTGTCTTTGAATTTTGCTGAAAGTAATTAATTTGCTACGATATACTGAGTAGTTTAATAGATAATATTAATAAAAGATGAATAACGAATAGAACAGAATTCTAAGGGTATAATAATAATAAATAATAATAATAGGGATGTAGCTTTGATAATTTTAAGAGTATCGAGCAAAGCGCTCTAAGGAATGTACAAGGAGGTCATCCTCCTTACAACGAAGGCTCTGATTGTTCCGATTATTGATAATAGTATCGATGTTAACCCATACGATACCAACTCCTGTCTCTAACGGCCCCGAAAGCATGTTATCTACGGAAACTCCCACAGAGAAAGTCCGTCCATAAATAATACTTCTGCTATTAAATAATGTAAAAGATATAAACTTATATCTATATGGATAGGAATTCAAAAAAGAGTCTTATTAGCGATATGGTCATGAGATCAATTTATCCCTATGGAAGGAGAACAAAGGGTATTCGATTACTTGACAAACTTCAAAGCAGCCATGATACCGTAAATTACTATATACTCACGCAAAATTTTACCAATTGATTTTGGTTTAAAGAGATCTTATATGTAGAATTTTTAACAACTAAATGCCCAATTGCATATTACGGAATGCCAGTTTTTAAAAAATTTTCCGCTTAATATTATTAGACAACAATGTTAACAGATACCTCAAGAGCAAGAATGTATAATTTGTTAATAAAACATTTGTAGAGATATCTATTTATTCATTACTCATCTCCAACTTTTCTTCTTCTGTAGCTATAATGAACTTTTTGGATGTAACCTATAGTTAATAATCGGTATTGAATTTAAAACATTATAAATATGCTCATATACCGGAAATTTAAGCGTTCGGAAGAGCACTTAAAGCTTGAGTCTTGTTTCAAAGAATTTGGGAGGGAGAGCTGAAATCGAAACTTATGGCCTCCCGCACCCTATCCCTTGAGGGATGTGGAAGGGGAACCCCCCCCCCCGGCGTTCCAGACTGCTATCTTGATAGGAATAGCTTCACCGTTTCCTTAAACTTCAATATAACGGATTCCAATAAAACAAACCTCTCGTATTCCTCATAAATTATTCGAACAACAAAGGAGCCGAGTCAGTAAAATTATAGATAAAAAGCGAAAGCTTTTCAAAGAGAGGCACCATCGCAATGGAGTTTCCCCATTAGTGTGTTAGGAAAAATTGATGGCCGTTACAATCTTGTTGAGTTTAGAAAACCCTTAATTCCGTGGCGAAAAATGATCTATTTGCCTATGCCATATAAAGATATATTTAAGAGCTCATGGGACAAAGATACAGTAAACTGAACGTCACGACACGCGTACTATCTCTGCCTTTGGCAGAAGCCGATCAAATTATTTTACTATTAGTACAATGATCGGCAATTTTTCTTAGACAATTACGATGGATCAAAAATTCCAGTTCAGTTTCATGAGACTCTAACCTATAATTACTCAGGCATTCCCGGTGGTACACGATTTAGACGATATTCTTGATAGGACCAAAGAATTTAGCAAGACACGTAGTGGTTACTTAACTACAAGTATTGAGAGATAAATATTTTAAATTGTTTAAAATAAAAAAAAAATTGCGAATTTTGGGTAAAAAGTTAAGTTATTTGGTTTTACTTACGGAGAGGCTTCGCCATTTATCTGAAATAAGTTAAAGGAAATAAAATGTTCCATCGCCCTTAACCATAAAAGAAGTGCAGGTCGTTTGTTGCAGAATTTCATTTTACCGCCAAAATATACCGTGTTTCAATCTAACATGCCTTGTACAAAATTTTTTAAAGAAAAAAATACTCTAATAAAAAAATACCTGTCGGCCGAGGCGAAAGGGTTTGATAGATATAAAACAAACATTCGTCACGCCTCACGGTCCAGGGTCCCACAGTCGAGCGCCTTCTCAAAGTGTACATTTATGCAAAATAATAAAAGCTTTTAATACTGTAATTATGTCTGACGATGAGAATTGGACTCCTTTTGCTTTTTATAGTGAGTTTTTTTAATACAACAAAAAAACGATATTTGCCAGTAAATAAGTTTTATTATTAGGGTTAACCGTATTATTTACGACACACCGCACAAATTGAGCACAACACTACATACACTCGTTAAGCAAATTCAGTTCCGAAAATAAATCAAAGCATGCTAAGTGTCAGCTTATAATGCTAGGGAATTGAGGGAACTCACTATATTTGATACTTATTTCAAAGGGAAAATTACCAGAAAAATCAAAATGCTTATTAAAAATATATTACTTGCGATAATATGCACCAAGAGAGTTAAAAATATGTGGTCCAAATAGTGTAGTCTCTGACTCCGCCCACGATTCCAGCCAATGAGCAATCAGCTGGGCTACTATAGCCGACTGACGTAGGCTGCTGTTAAACTGTTATGAGAAACGCCGCCGCATAGATCTCTCGTTAAAATGAAGGCACAGTTCGCGCGAAGCGGCCAATTGAAATTGCCAAAATAATTTAGTTAACCGATTTGATAAAAAATGCAAAAATTATTCTCGCATTTTCAAACGAGAGTTCGCATCAACAATAACCACAACAGCAGATACAATATCATAATGATCTGATGCCAAAAACTGAAAAACAAACTCTTGAAGTTACATAAGGCAGAAATCTTTATAAATCAAAAAAAGGATAAATTACGTTGTCGAGTCTCTTTTTAAAATTTCGAGCGTTTTTGGTCGGAAAAAAGAGGTGCAGATCTAAATGCGAAACCACAAAAGAGAGATAGAAAATATGTACTTTGTTTGAGCGTAAAATTGAACTGCGTTAAAAGGAGATGCAGAAAAAAAAAATAAAACATTTGTTCGTACGAAAAGAAATCAGAAAAATAAAACAGTACCAGGTATAATTCCTGATTACGGTTTTTAATAGGAAGGACGAAAGAAGTCGAAGCATTTCAATGTTCATACTTAAGTTAACTTAATGAAGAGGTACAAATACCTACTTACGTTAATTACCGCATACTCATAAGTACTGTTTGCTGGGTGCCTCCTACAAGAAAACTAAATTCGGAGTAAATACTTGAATTCATTCATTCACGATGGCTATTCCCGTCTGGGGACTATTCCCAGGTAATTATTTAAACTTTCTGCAGAGGAAGTTTCGTTCCGCAAAAGCCCTTTCCTCGAATGTCTGAGAATCTCGCTTTTATAATTTATAAATAATTAAAGAAAAAACAGTAATTTCACTTAGCGAAAAAAATGGGAAACCTCATTTAGAAAAATTAAGAAAAATATAATATATATTATATACTTTAGAGAGGAAGATAAACATAAGTACTTAAAATAAATAAAAATAATTAAAAATATAAACTATCATAGTTAAAAAAAATTATTAAACTAATATACTAAGAAATGCCCCCCCCAAATTTGACAGATAAACTGATTGCATTTTTTAAAAAATAATAATGTTAAACATAAAAAGAAATTAAAAAAAGAAACATTACCTCCAGTAGGAAGACGCTATATTTAATAGGTCGAAAACATTTTTCTTACCTCTAACTTATAGTAGCCACTGTGCTCGCTCCTATCACTAAAACTTTTTAAAAAAAAAATTTTCAGAAGGGAGGCGTTCTACAGCAACTTTAAGATAACCATAATGACCGTACTCTTACAATGTATAAAAACTTTATAAAGGATGATAATATAAGTGCTACCAAATTTCTGGTACCAACAGCGTAGAACACCTTGCAATATAAGTCCGTGTCAAAAAGCCTGAAATAAATTGTTTCAGTACTGGATCTTCTTTCATAAGTAAATCAATAACCGAGGTACTCTGTCAGAAAACGCTCTGCGTCAATGCATAAGAGGCTCATAGAAAATAGAATCCGGAGACGCTAAACAGCTTTGCTACCTCTCGGGGAGTAATAACTTGTAAGGTATCAAATACACATTTAAAAATAATTGATTGTTAGAATAATATTTCTTAATGAACAATTAGTTAAAACACTTAAATGCCTTGTCCTTGTAAAAACCCATTAAATAGTAGATATAAAAAGAAATAACAAAATGGTGGTCGAATGGAAACAAAATTCAGTTTTATTATTAATATTTTGCTAGACGTATATCAAAGGACTCTCAATGAGGGCCATTAAATATTATAAAAGAGAGCAAGCTTGATAAAACATAAAATACTACGAAATATATAAAGTTATATATAGTATATCTTATATTATAAATAATATATTAGAGTATATAATATATAATATAATAAAGGTATATTAATATAATTATATATATATATATTATAAGATAATAGATATATAATATATATATATATATTATATATATAAATTCATGTATGTGTGTATGTTATATATATTTATAAATATCATTAATTATTAGTATATTAATACATTGTTACAATTCCTTTGTATCGATTTCTTCATATAATTATAATATAATAATAATAGAAATAATATTACATAATAAATAAATAAGTAGATAATCAAAAATATAAATTATAGATGATAGTATATAGAATATCCTTTTCCCTATATTATACTATAAATGAAGAGATTACCCCTGTTCTCCAGGGTGCTTTTCTGCAAGCTGATCTAAAATCACGCAAGATGAAGATATGATGCATTAGTAGAAAGTAAATTTCAGGACTGATGGCGTGATTGACGATATATAAGTTATAACGCGTCAAATACCATTATGTCTCAATGAAAGGTTCCGCTTTCTAGTTTATTGCAATATATTTACGATCCGATGCTTACCATATACAGACTAGTAAAAATAACATCTCTTATTGTAGTGGAAACATGATTTTGAATTGACGTCTGTCCATCTTATATGTGTACAAATACATAATGTAGAAATTTTCACAGGTGAGGAAGAATATGATCTTATTATTAGTTTCAAAATGCGTTCTCAAGGATTTAATATTGTATTCTCTCTTATTAATAATTAATTATTGTGTAATGTATATTATTAATAATACTCTGATAGCATCTTACTATAGATGTGTATGACCAATACATAAATGATAACAATGTTTAAGTTGCAATTAAGAAAAATATCTAATGTCTATTTATAATAATTTTAATCATGTGTTGATATAATACTTTTTATTTTATTTCACTGTTTTACTAATAATCATCTAATATTATTATTATTAGAGTACCTAATTATTATTATCTATAATTAAATTATTATTATATAATTATTATTCTATTATTATATATTATTATTATTATACTTATTATATACTTTTATTATTATTAATTATTTATTACTAATTATTACATTATTAATTATTTATTTTATTTAATTATTATATTAATCTTATTAATGTTATATATATTATAACGTAGATATGTTAAGGGTTTATATATACTATATCACCATGTAAATGATATTAATAGTTAATCGAATCAATATAATAAATAAATTGTAGAAAAATATGATAACTTTAAACTTTAAAATAGTATTATTTAATAAGTATTTAATATATATATATTAATATATATATATTAATATTATTAATTATTATATAATTAAATTTATTAAATAATTATATATATATAATATATTATATATACTATATTAAATATATACTATTATAATATATATAATATATATATTTATTATATATATTTTTATTATTATATTATATATAATATATATAAATATATATATAGTATAAATATATATTAATAATATAGTATATTAATTAAATATATATATATTATAGTATATATATTAGATTATTAATTATATATATAATATAATATATTAATAAAAATATTAAATAATCCTTAGTTCCAACAGTTATTAATAATTTGTAAAGAGGGTAAGAATATCCTCAAATAATCTATATCTATTTACCCAAACTTTATTTTATATATTATTGAGTGAATGTAGAGCAGAAGAGAGATATTAAGAGGCACCAGAGAACGGATTATCATTTAGGATGAGTACGCATAATTGCAAGAATTTGGGGAGTAGTGAAAGAAACAAAGATGATTTTGCTAAATGTAGAGTGAGAGATTTGTAGATGTATTACACACAACACCAGACAATCTCATCAAAACTCAGCGACAACGAGACCCTCTAATCTTACCATGTCACATCGTGAAGATCTTTTGTCAACCACGACGAATGTGAATAGTTATATTATATATACATAAATATGATGCAAGCAAAGACAATTTCTTTAGTTATCAATTGCAGACTATAATATAATATATGAGCTTCAATAGAATTCGCTAATGAACAAGCAAAAACTAACAAATTAAATTCAATATCAAAATCTCATCCAATATGAAAGAAAAAACTTAATTAGGTTCATTCTAGCATATATGGTTATGGAGGAGTGCTAAATATTATATTTTACATGGAAAACTGCCTGTTAATTATTAAGTAATTATATTATATATATATATATATAATTATATAAAATTAATAGATAATATTAATATTATTATAATATAATAAATATTATGAATAATATATTATAAAAATATCTAATAATTTAATATATATAATAACAATATATATAATACTGAATATACATATATATATAGTTATAATATATTAATATTATATTAATATGTATAGTATATATATATATATATATATTAGTATATTAATATAGAATTATATATATAATATATATATATATATATATAAGATATATATAAGTATTATATAATATATAATTAATAATGTATATATAATTATATATTATATAAAATTCATATATATATAATATTATATATAATATATATATATTATATTATAGTATATATATTATTATATTAATATGATATATATATACTATATATATATATATATATTTATTATTTTTATGCAACTTTTAAAATTTGAATTATATAATGTTTCTATTGAACAGAAATTACCTCGATTTTTTTTTTTTACAATTTTCTAAGCTTATAAACCGAAGTCACAAATAAAATTATTTTTTTAGTATCATTGTTCTATGTTTTTGATTACAATGTATCGACTATCTGTTATTACGATCGATATAATCTATCTCTTGGAGTATGTTTGCGTGCTGTTTGCTTATGCTAAAGAATCTTCATTAGTCTATAGTAATGAGAGCTTTTTAGTGAAGTGTAGAGATTAGGAGACGTTGTAGGATAGCGTTTTTGCGAAAATGCCATATATTTAATTTACTAATAATAAACCATCCTCCAAACATCTACTATTTTGTTTTTGAATCCATTCTGATTTTGTACGGAATCAGAATAAACTCCAACGTGCTTATCGTAATAAAAGTATTTAATTATATATATTCTCCTAAGTATGTGAGTATAAAAGGCTCAGTAAGACCTCACCAAGTTCCACCGACTTAATTCTCTAAATAGCGCTAAGTGTATATATACTTGTAATTGTTGACTAATATCTAAAGAATTGCGAAAAAAATTGATATAATAATTGAGTATAGGTATGTTTGACACAGATTATCGACCTCATATGTATGATGTAGTGTTACAAGTAGTAAGTATAATACATTAGCATGTAGTCTGGTAGTAGATAGGTTTCGGAGAAAGGATTTGAAATACTATCTTAACAGTTTGCATATTAAGTACTTATATCTACCTATTAGCCTATACTCATCATCTCTCAATTATATAATATATAGTGATAGGTGTGCATGTAATTGAGTGAATAAATGTCCAAAAGTATATAAATATATGCGCAACGACCAGTGAAGCTGTCTGTTTGAATGATTTATTTTACAAATAATTCACAAAAATAAAAATAAATAAGAAAATTATGTACTTTTTATTTCTAGATTCGGACTTTGATGGATAGAAGACGAGCCAAAAGAAAAAAACTGACCCATTTATCGAAGACTAGAATAGCTTCAGAAGTTAGTGAGAGGATAGAAAAAAGTTAAGAAAAAAACTTGCTCCAACAGATTAATCAATTTTGTACCATATATATATCTATAGGAGCTAGAGAACACAGTTATTCATCATGTGAGTCATTGAGATCCACACCCCTACACGACTAAGCATTCTGTGATTTTCATATATTCATCATACTTCGTTAAATGACGTGTATAAGAAAACACTAAGTAACAAATACATGGCTGAATACTGATCTACCTGTTGATTTTTTTGAACGAAACGGCAAAGTTAGATCCAATAAAACCTTTAAACAAAAAAAAGATATATAAAACTTTTGTTTGGGAAAAAAAAACCACGATTAAAAAAGAATGGAAAGAATAGCGAACGTTTGATATTTAAATAAAAAAATATATAAAGGTAGTTTGTACACTGATATGATTCATACGACTGATAATATATAACAGAATATATAATTATCAAGAATATAAAAATATCAGTATGTAGTTTTCAAAGATAAAGATTATTCTACATATATAACTAGTTGTGAAGCAATATGTAACCAAAATAGATGAATGAATACTAGAATTATATTGAAAATAGTATATATTTTGAAAACAATCCATTAGTTTTCCTTTAGAATCACAACATCTAGTAATATAATAGGTGACATGAAAATATCATAGATGATCTTAGTTATTCTTTCTAATAATTTACTTATTCTACTACCTACCGTAGAATCTCATTTTAACTTTGCATATTTAGTATAATCAAATTGTAAACATATTAAATGTAATAGTTGTATATATATAAAATGAATATATGAATCTAATGAGTGATAAAAGTTTATAAACTTAGAGCAGGAAAAAGTTATCTATGATTGTAAAAATTAGATAAAAAAGAGTGTGGCTCATACTTTACTAGTGTTATACAACAAATCATTTTTTCATTGAGTTAGGAAATTAATAGTAATATATTAAAATTATGAGAATATATTACACAATAATATTTCAATACATATAAACGACTTTGATAGATAACGGAATGAAGCAGACAGTCACCAAAGTGAAATTTATAAAATACTCCCTAAAAAAATAGTAGTATAAAATTCAAGGAGTCTTAAAATCAAGCCTTATGATCAAATTTTATCGAAGGCTTTCAATATACTATACGTCAGAAATCATACCCTAAGGTAATAAAGATCACTCCGTAAATATAATGTGACTAATAAAGAGAGAGACCAATATCGATAATATAGGAGATATGGGAAAGAAGACCACCAGTCGAACATATTATTTACAGAGCCATGCTATAATCGTCTGATAGTTTATTAAGATATATTAATGAATATAGTTCTAATCTTATTACCAGTGAGTTGTTAATAAATAGAGTCTCAAAATAAATACTTTTATGTATAATACAGGAAATTAAAAGCTTAATCTATAGATGACTCGATTAGTATATAATAATTTATTTATTAGCCAATTTTGTCCAGCCCTCTTTAGCCTTCAGGGTTTTTTCTCAACAGCGAATCGTGATAGGACATGAAAATTATTTATAATCATTAATTCAATACAATATCACACAGAGAGATTTGATTCGGTTCGTTTATATAGTTTTTGCAGTTCTCTGTGTGTAATCAGTTTTTATCTCTTCAACAGAAACCTTTGCCCTTCGATCTAGCAAGACTCAGATAGCACACTACAGAAAAAAATGTTTTTGCTTATTTATATTTTAAAAACTAATACTGATTATATTTTTAAACATTAAATAACGTTTCCTTCTTCCTTAAGTTATTATAGAGTTCCTTTTTTCTTATTTATTCTTCTTATAGACCACGACTCTTTAACTTGAAAGCGCTAGAACGTTGTACATCGAAAAATGAAATTAGATATAGTTGTGGTTAATACTACGAGCTAAATCCCGACCTTGCTTCTGATCTAGTGGTATCATCTTACGTGATATGTTCATTAGAGCTAGCTCATGTAACAACCAAACTAGTGTGCAGCTAGCGCTACGTCACAATATTAAGAACGAGAGTATTCTTATAATATTTTTACAGCTATCCTTGCACCATATTGTATGTAGTATGCGTTATGGTTTTCTTCAGATAATTACAAAATAGCTAAAGTGAATCGTATTATACAATGTGAACCTATATCACTACTTCTAACATTACTGATTCTTCACCGCGACATATGATCCGTATAAGTTTGTACTTTATCTCTCATATACTACGCTTGCTACACTTTCAAATATCATATCGTTAAGAAAACTTTCAACATTTTCAAACATTTTCGAGAGGATGTTAAACTACGCTTAACAAACGAATGACAACTAATCACTGTTGCTAGGGCAGTACCTGGATGAATGATAGTAGAGCCGATACATGTATCAGAGATATATTCGCAAAGACCCTGAGTACTTTTGTAGCCATGTGGTGTTCTGTACACACACGTGTAGTTCTCTATCACTATTACTTCTACTCTCATCTATGGCCTTAAAAATCTAACTCGGTTCATCATCTCTCTACTACTCTCCTCTTCTCCTTCTCTCTCCTCTATTCTTCTCTCGCACACACACACAACAACACAACACACACCCACACACACATATTATATATATAGAATTATATAAAATTTAATATATACTATTATATTCAATAATATATATATATAATAATATATATATTATTTATTAATATATATATATCATTAATATACATATATATATATTATTATATATATATATATATATATATTAATTTAGTATTATATATAAATTAATATTAATATATATATTGTAAATAATAGATCCAAAGATTAGTTTTACGAAGAAGTAATAAGGTAGTACGTTTAATAATACATGTTAATTGATTTATGTTTTTTACTGAGTAGTATATATATTACTAATCATTAAATATATATTATTAATTTTTGGTATAAAAAAATCAATAAATAAATCGATATAAATAAATCAATATACATAATTATAATATAATATATTGATTGGTAGAATATAACCTAATATATAGATATATAGATATAATAATATATAATATAATACTATGATATAAGTATTATAATATATATATATATAATATAAATATTAATATTATATATATAGCAAATATATATTATATAATATAATATATATATATATAGTATATAAATATACTAATAATATATTATTAATATTGTATATATATATATATTAATTCATATATTTATATCATTAATATTATATATATAATATATATATTATAATATTAATAATATATATATATATTAATATATAAGTAATAATATATATATATATATATAATTAATTAATATATATATAATATTATATAATATATATGTTAATTATATACCTAGTATATAATTTATTATTTAGCCAGAAAGAACTTATTACGGTGAAGGTTTCAATGATTTAAGATTATATATATATATTAATTATGTGATTCCATAAAAGTAAAAACTAAATAAAAAATCAATATAATGTCTAAAAAAACATTATATTTCTTAATAGTAAGATTACTTACTTTTATAAATAAAAATAGTAAAATACATTTTCTTTTCATATCTAGGCTTTTTATTAAATATAAAAAATTGCTCTTTTTGCCACAATAGTTAATAATATAGATATATATTAAAAATATTTATATTAATAATATATATATTATATATTATATATATATTATATATTATATCATATTACATTATATACATATATATAATATTATATATATATATATAATATATATTATTATTATTAATATATAGATATATATTATATATAATATATATGTATATATATATATATAAGTATGTACTTTATAAGAAGGCCGTAGCCTTTCGAAATAATATCAGGTTTGGGAGAAATTTAGGTGAAATAAAAGTACTAATTCTATTTTAGAATAGTCTTTACGTATTATATATATATATATATTATATATAATATAATTATATATATTATATTTAATAGTAAATATATTTTATATATTATATTATATATTATATATAGTATAATATATATAATAAATATAATTAAATCATAAAATATTATAATAGGTAAGTATATATTATATATAATATATATATATATATATGATATATTTAATATTTTGATTTTTTTATATGTATATTCGATAATTATATATATTATATAATAATATAATTATATTATAGCTTAACTACTATATATTAACAAATTATAGATCCGGCCTTTAAAAACTTTTTCTGAGGTGGGGAGTAAATGTAACCAGCTTTGAGATTATTTAATATTATATATAATATAATATATATTATTATATATTAATATATTATATATATATTTTAATTATATTATATATATATTATATTTTATATTATAATAATATAAAATATATACTATATATATATCTATAATATTTAATATTATATATATATTATAGTAATAAATATATATATATATTATATATTATATACTATTCTGTAGATTCTATATATATATATATATTAGTATTTATAATATTCATATATAATATAATATATATTATTGATTATATTATAAATATATATTATATATATATATATCTATATTAATACTATATATATATATATATATATACTATATATAATATTATATAATATATATATATATATATATTTTATTGTTGAATTTACCACATCTTTAATCTATCCATTGTTAATAATTATTCAAATATAAATAACATTAATTATTTATTATATGTATTAAAAAATCTTCTTTTTGCTCTCTATACAAAAATAATTTAAATTCTATCGTTTATTGTGTAGTATGCTAGTAACACATAACCTGCATTTATGCCAGTTCTGCTAGATTTTCGTCTCCTGTGGAATTGAAAAGGTATGTTTGAGCCTTTTCTTAAGTAATAGAAGACATCTTTTCTGGGAGGCGACATTGTGTTATGAAGAGATAGACGCTTAAATTATTTAGCATTCAAAATTGGACTGTATATAATAAAATTTAATTTATACAAAAATTTGCAAATATTATTGTAATAAGATACTCGATGAGTATAATAGAATTTCTTAGATTGGATAGACTGAAATTGGTAATAAATGGCTCTATATATACATGATGTAACTATACTAGTAGTTAAATAAATTCAGCTAAGAAGAGGAGTATGCATATATCCATAGATGCATTTATTATTATCACATTGATTCTGACAATGCGGTCCATATTACATTTCTTTCATATCGAATGAAATAAGGAAAAGCATTTTGAACCTACGAATAAATGTTTGGAAAAAATTTTCATCGACGCTTTGGCGAAAATCTTTCATAAAATACAAGACATCACTTTTCATTAATTTATTTCTTTAAGCAGCCATAGTCACAATATATATATTGTAAACTCTAATATGTAATTATAATTCTATATATAGCAGAAGAAGAATTACATAGAGTGCAATTATATATTATATAATTATAACAATTCCATCCTTGATACATAATAGTTTCACACATTTGATGTATTGAACAAACCTAATTGCCAAGGTAGATTTAAGCACTTAAAGTTATTATACAATTCCAGCAGCAATATAAGAAAAATAAAATTAAAATTATATTTAATATTATACCTGTCAAACTCCTAATATGTAAAATACAATAATTTTCAAATTATAATATATGGTTTTATTCCTAATTGACTCTGATCTTAATTTATTCAGTTATATATTCGATGGCTTTCTATTAAATGTTTGACCTCTGGTTTAAATAAATAGTTGTCACCAGTTGGATTATCACTGGTGTACTAATAGATTCAGATGAATGTGAACTGAAATGAAACTTACATATTCCGCTTAGATATATTTTATTACAGCTTATGAGCATCTATTAATAAACTTTTCTTGAATTGACTGATACTACCTCTACAATCGTTATTACCATAATCTAGAATAAGTGATTCTAATTTAATTTAATTTATTAGGCATTATATTGCCTCCTAAGAAGGATATTATTTTCAGTGATGTATTTTTCACCAGTCGCTCAAACTATAGAGATGAACCAGTCACGAGACCACGAGAGCAAAAAGACAGATAGAGAAAGGGGTGTTAAGGATTATGCATATATAATAGGTATTGAGCTTTTTTTATTATGAGAGATTTTATTACAAATGATAGAAAGAATGGAAAGAATTACGAGGAGAGAGACCTATTACAACATGATAGAAAGAAAACTTTCCGCATGAATATTTTATAATTGTATTAAATGATTCACGTTTGCCCTTCCCACAAACAACCCACAACCATAGATAATAAATGAGAGCACGTGAATGTAAATTATTAATAATTATACGTGCTAATAATATTTTTTTTTTAAAATCATTTTTTGTACGATATATTGAAGTAGTATAAATAGAAATCACCGATATAAGAAACAACTCGCGAATCATTTCCAAATCTAAACAAAATTTAAATTTAGCACTATCTAGTTAGAAAAAGATACTATACTCATTGCGATACTTTTCACAAATATAAAACATTTTGAATAAAAAAAATTTCATCCAATTCAAGTTAAATGAAATACGAAAATACAAATACTGATTTTAAAACCCATTACTAAATCATGCTAGATTAAAAATGCGAATAAAATTGTATAGTAGAAAGTCAACGAAATGCTAACCTCTCTCTCTCTCTATCTCTTTCCTCTATACTTATATATATATAGTATAGTAATATAATATATATATAATATAATATTTACATCTATATAATATATTTAATTATATAATATATTATATATATAATCTATATCTATATAATCTATATTATATATAGATATAATATTATTATATATATATATATATATATATTATAGTATAATTTATATAGTATAATTATATATAATAATATTAATATTTATCAATTATCAATTTAAATATATATATATATTATATTTATAATATAAGTATATTAATATATATATATATACAAACAAAAAAAATCAAAGTATATGTTACTTACGTATTCCATAATATGTTACAATTTCCTCTGAGGTATCATATCATAAATAAGGTACTTAAATTTATACTTTAGAGATCTGCACATTTGTTTACGTATTACTTTACTCGTGCCTATGCTCACCTCATACATGACGTTAATAAACTATTATCATCAAATATGATTATAATTAGACACTTTATAATCTACTACAACAACACGAATACTATATTAAATTATATTGTAATAAAATCTTCTCTGATGGAAATTTACTCATTTCCTTTTCCTGTTCATTCAATATAGATACCGTATGTATGGACTAAGAGAAATTTAATATAGATTATTATATAAATATTTATTATTAATTATTATTATTTCATATTATCTATTTTATATAATATATAATTTTATATATTAGTATAAGTATTCAATTATATTACTTAATTACACTTTTATTATAAATATTTAAAGAAAAGAAACACTTCTAATAGTATGTGATATGTGTCTTGATATAATAATTTAAATAATTTATATATTTATTATCATCAATTATATATTTATTTGATATTTTGCAAGTCATTCTTACGTATTTTTAATCATATTTATGTACTTTACAGAGATCATCTTCACTCACTGTTATTAGAGCTGTATGTATATTAATAATAATAATAATTATTATATTATTGTTTCTATTAATATATCAATTTAGTATTTATAATTTATTTATTATTATATTATTTTGTATATATTATATAAAGATCATTTGGCAATAATTAGTTAGAATTAGAAAACACCTCGATTGGCATTAATTATTATTTCTTTTCTTACATTTTTCGTTTCCTTTGTTATAAATGTTGAGTATTTTATTGTATTTTCTACTTTCGCCGAAGATTTTTACGATCTTTAATATTAGTTTATGACATTAATTAATAGGTAATGTTATATATGCTTTATTTATTTTCCTTCATAAAAATATATTGTTATATAATTTTATTGATTATAATTTATCATCAAATTATCTTAATATGTAGAACATATTTTGTTAATAATTACCGTAGGAACTGATATCTGTCTAATGTTAATCTCGCAAATCAATATAAAGAGTTACCATATCAACTGACATCATCGCCTTACACTTAGATTTTATTTAAGTTCAGCAATTCAAATTGTGGGTTTATTTCCAGCTGCATCTTTACCAACAACCTTATTATAACAGTTAAAGTAGTGCAATGAATTTCATCACAGATTTAGAAGTTAGTATAAAATATATAATATTATTAATTTATAATTCTATTTTAATTATTCTTAATTATTATTTAATTATATTATTTGATTATTATAATTATCTATTTATCTATTATTTATTATTCATTATATTATTAAATTATTAATAGATTTATAAATATAATAATACTATAAATATATTATATAAGATATATAAATATATATTATATAATAAATATATATATAATTATATTAATTATATATATTAATATATTAAGCTATTGCATCTCCTATTTCGTAATATAGTGAAACAGTAGAGATGTTCATACCAACGTTATGCATTTGGATTATTTCTAATCTACGATTATCCATAGTAAGTGATTGCAATGTCCCATACCACAATCCTAGTAGACAGAGCCAGTTTCTGTCAATACATGATGTGATGGTCCTGCATAAGTTATATTTAATTTTTTATCTTCAATTTTTCAACTGTATAATTTACAAAATTTATTTGGATGTATAACCTGTTAAAATAACCAGTCTTAAATATATAATAACATTAATATATTCAGAAATATTTAAAGATCTAAGATCATATATACCGTCATGAAATTGAATAACTACCTGCTACATTATCTCTATTGTTCTTGAATTTATAAAAATGTTTTTTTTGAACTCTGAAAATGTATCTAAGGCAAGTTCACTCCAAGCTGGTTAATTCTATAGAAACTAGAGTACTTACTTATAACCCTTAATCTTTAAATTCCAAATTATATAAATACCTTATAATCGTCGGATAAGAGTAGATGCTTTGTCATAAGACCCGTTGACTCATAAAATCATGAGTATAAATGGTCAGCTAATTTCCGCTCTCAGAGCTTTTTTTTATAATGTAATATAACTAATCAAATTAAGTTATCTAATTCTAAATTTAATAAACTTATAATTTGATATATTAATGTACCTCCCATTATATGATCATGATTAAATAAGATAAATTCAATATTAACTACGGATTACCCATGTATTACATATTTACTATATATAGTGATTTTAATTTTTACGTTTCTTTAAATTAAATATAACAGATATGTATAATAATTAATGAAATTATTAATTTATTATAAGAACGAGTATTATAATTCTTATAAACAAAGTTGAGTTCTATAATAGCTTATAGTTACATGTGGAAGCTAAAATGTAGAAGGGGATGGAATATTTTAGTGCGTAGATATGAGGATGAGGGGAGAAGGGTATAATGAAGTTTTGCAGTATTAGATTGGCTAACCGATATGTAGGTGACTACCGTTTTTCACTTTCTTTTTCTCTTTGGATTGCGTTCGAGCTCACTATTTTTCCATATAGGAATAAAAAAAGGAGATAAGACAATTTCATAATATATTAATATATATATATATATTAATTAATATATATATATAAACGTTATATTAATATATATACTAATTAATATATATATATATAATATATATTATATAATATATAGATATATATTATTATATCTATAGTTATTGTTATTATTATTGTTATAACATATTATATATATATAAAGTAGTCCCCTCATTGAGGCATTAGACCTCTTAATTCAAGGAGTAGGATAAATTACTTAGCTTTGTTAGTATATTATACTCTACTATATATATATAAATGTATGTGTGAATTTGATGGTGCATGAAGAATTATCAGATTTTCACTCTAAGAAATAGTGGATTAAGTCGTATAAGTAAGGAATGTCTGAAGAAAGACATGCGAGTTTGGTAAGAGTTAGAGAAGTGGTATAATAGAAGTGTAATCGCGTATGTTTTATGATAGTAGGTAGTTAGATATGGTTGTGGACTGTACTAGATGAATGAAATACCTAAATAACATACTGAACTACCACATGAGGGTCCATCTCTGCTTTAGTAAGAAGTATAGTGGAATATTTAGATTTGCTGAGCGTTCTCTCACTTAGTGTATTATTAGTACAGTCGTGGATGAGTGCCTATTGTAGCTCTATTGATATTTAGACATCCAGAATGAGTTTTGCTTGAGTATCGCGAGATTTTCATGTTTGCCTGATGATGTATATGTTGCGCCTTCATACAGATACATCTGTAAAGAGAGAAGTAAAAAAGGTATATATATATATATTAATATATAGTTATATATATATTATATATATATATATATATATTATATTATATATATTATATATATAATATATTACTATAATCTATATATTTAATATATGATATATAATATATATATATATATATATATAATATAATATATATTTATAATATATATGTATTATATTTATAATATATATAATAGTTATAATATTATAAATATTATAGTTATAAATTTTTTTTATATTAATATAATAGAATTTCCAATCCCAAATACGTTAGGCCGAAGGACGTTCTTGCTATTAAACGTTCTCATCAGTTAAGAATGTACCTATTGGCCAGTTATAATATAGTGAAACATCAGACATGAAGCTAAAACTCAATCTTTTCAATCAAGCCGTCTAGTAAATTGACCGACAACCAAAGAACACTTTGTACTTGATAAAGTTCCACACAGACCTCTCTGTTTAGCCGCTAGAGGAATATAAAAGAGTCCAGACATGTAAGGGATGTTCGATACCTTCCATAAGCGTTCTACCATTTCACTCACTCAAATGAGTATATTCTTCAATAGCTTACTCTCAGTAAAGTGGTCGGGAACCACTAGAGGCGTTATGTCATTCACTCATATATTGATGGAAGGTTATTCTTCCCCCTATTCCTTATCGTTGGGCGGACTCATCAGTTACTTTATTAGTTCTGTACCAGGAGCCATTGATTTTTTACAGCACCTCACGAATAGATCTCTCCTGATGGTTCCTTCAGTCCTGAATCCAGTTACCAAAGTCTAGAATTTATGAAACGGTATTAATAGAAGTGACTTAGTCATATTATGGCCATCAGCATGCTAAACGTGTCACATACAGGTGTGTAACTAAACTCCTCATTGAAGCTAACCTAAGTTGTAATAGTATATATATATATATATATATATATGATTAAGTTTAGATATAATAAATATATATAATATAGATATAATTAATATATTATATATTAGTAATATTTAATATATATATTTAATATATATATTAAATATATATATATATATTCTATATAATATAAATATAATTATATTATATATTTAATATTATATATATACATATAATCATTTCGCATTTTATTACCAGTTAACTACATAGAGTTTCATAGTAAAATGTCATAGTCACCTCAAATTTAAGCATAAAAATATAATTCAACTAAAGACTTATGACTGGAAATTACCTTATTAAAAACATTTTTTCTTTCAACAGGAAAAAGAGTACTAAACTTGTAAACAACTAAAGATTGATAATTGAAAATATATTAAATACCATATAGCTTTCTAATATATATAATATATTATTATAATTTATATTATATTATATATATATATTATATTAATATATATCTATATTATTATAATATTTATATATATATTAATTAATATATATATTACGATTATATATATATATTATATAGATTTTAATATATATATATATATATATATAATAATAAATATTATATATAGATATAATATATATTATATATAATATAATATAGTATATTAGTATACTATAATATATATATATATATATATATATTATATAGTACATATAATCTATTATATATTATATTTCTTGTCTTTACTTGATCTATTTACTAACCTTTTTTTACTCACAATATTGGTAATATTATATATAAGTAAGTAGTGTTATACAGCATCGAAAATGAATAAGCTAAGTAGGATAAAACTGTACAAATTCACACGATAAAGATTAAGACTCACTAAGCTAATACTCACTACCACTCTGTACATATTAGTTAAAGAACTTATGTTCAGCGTCAACAGAGAAAACAACCTATTAGAGCTTCTGGACCACGCGACGTGTAATCTAACACTTTGGTAAGTCGTCTAATTGTAGAGGGTTCATCCCACTAATGGACAAGTTGATAGAGCCACCCTTTAACACCTTATTCTAATATACCTACGCACTTCTATCGACCTTACAGCTAGATTTTTTCACCTTAGCCAACACATTTCTTCCTGCAAACATTCATTTATACTGAATACTCAATTCACTTTTTCTTATTTAGTTCCCAAACGTGGTCTCCACCATTATCAACTTATACTAATCGCTTAACAACCGGATACATTCATCCTTTTCAACAGATGACCAAATACATTCAATAACATTACTTTCATTTATTTCTCTGTTTATACCCCTATTCTCAAACACACTCTCATATCTATATGTTTACATCTACTCATTATTTGTAATCAATTTTCTACACTGCTACGCCTTAAGATAATTGTCATTTATTAAATACATTAGAACTTATAATGTATCTGTTTCTGTATCATAAGTAACCTACTTTTAGTTCTCGCTAATATACAATTACACATAGGTACTAAAACATACCTCTATAGCAAGATACTCATAGCGCACTCTAGAGTTAAGTCCTTTTACATTCACAATTTATAATTGTAATAAATAACTTTCCTACCATTTACAAAAACTTTATTATATACTCTATTCTTCACTCGAGATACATACGTATCCATTCTCCCACACAACGTATACGCGCAGTATTTACACTCAGAATCATATTGAGATGAGGCTGTCGACACTAACTCTTAAGCTAGCCTATGCAAACGAGCTCATACGCTCCAATGCGAAACCAACGCGATAAAAGGCTCTCTTATCTAGATTTCATCCTTCCCAGCCCTCAGTGCTGAAAACTTAGACTTACGCTGCTAGCAATGCTGCGCTCTGCGCAATCGTCTTCTCTACTCATCTTAGCATAATCAAGGGCGCACTCGATATACAAAATCACTCTGCAATTAAATAAAGAAATATATTTAAAAAAAACTATACATATTAAATATAATCGAATAAGGTAGCTACCCTACCAACTCAATAAATACTATCACATTCTCTTCTTTACTCTATTTAACTCAAAAATTATCTCACATACTCACTCCACACCACCACCACTACTACTACAATTACTAAACTATAATCAACCCCAATTTACTATATACCTCAACATATCACTTTGTCATATACTTAACACTATAAGGTAGCGAATACATTAGCAACTACTACACCTGCTACTACATCTTCGCTATTTTAATATTATCTATAATCATTCTCTCATTTCCTACGACACCAATTATTTGCCATCAACAATACAATGCACTATCATACTTAATCTTCCTTTACCATACCATTGTACCCTTTTGCACCTCCTTCCATCCAGAGTACACAACCATATAATTGTTGCACACTGTCGACTAGGACTAACAAGGATCTTCGATGTATACTCACGCAAAATATTATCTGACGAATGGTGAGATGAATATACTTCGGATGCTGTCTTCTACACTCCGAGTCTATCTGGAATTAGCTGAGTCTTTTGGAGTGAGCGTTGAATGTTTATCTTATGATATATTTCACGAGTGACAATCTCCGATATTTTGATTAAACTCGTCCATTATCCAATATTCACCAATTAAAAATTATGCGCTCGGTAACATTGTATTATTACCTATTGTATCCCAGTAATATACCCACCAGCTACGATCATTCGAGTAATACTAATTAATAGTCACGTCACTCTATTCAAATACAAGACATAATATATCACACTAAAAACTATTACGCGGAAAGATAAATTTAGATTAGAAGTGTTTCAGCCCCTTGCTACCGATGGAAGAGAATTAGAATAAATATTAACTATTTAAACATAGCTCGATCGAGTAGACTTGGGAAAAGCAGCTCCACGTTCTGCAATTTTAGTATTTATTAAATTTTACTTTTTATAATAATTTATATTAATTATGTATAATATTTTAATTTATCCAATATAATATATATTTAATTATATATATAATACATATTATATATTCTATATTATATATATACTATATTATTATATTACATATATATAATATATAATAATATATATTATATCTAAATTATATTATTATTATTTATTATATATATATATATAATTATATTTATATAAATATATATATTACTATTATATATTATATATATATAATAAATATATATAATAGATATATATAATATTAATATATATATATATAATAAATGCTAATTTAACTGCGTATATACTACTACTGGACTTGAATGAGTTGGATTCTAATAGTATATAACTATTATATTTATTATATATATATATATATAATTATATATTAATATATATGTATTATATATATTATATAATTAATTCTAATATATGAATTATTATTAATATTAATATATTATAATTTATATTCTATAAATATATATAATTATAAGTATATTATATAATAGATATTATATTATTAATATTATATATTATATATATAATATAATATATAATATATATTTATATATATAATATACTTTATATATATATTAATATATAATTATTATATTATATAACTATTACATATACTGCAATATATTAAGATATATATACTATAATATATTAATATATATATCTATATACTATATATATTATATAATATTATAATTAATAATTAATTATACTATTAATCATTAATATTATAATATATTATATTATATATATATATATAAATATAATAAATATTATATTAAGATATATATAATATATAATATTCTATATTTTATTTATATATATATATATTAATATAATATAATTCTTAAACTCAAAAATTTTCCAATAATAATTAAATTATATTCTATTTCTCATATTTATTTTTGTACATTACTTAGTTTCGTTAAAAATGTATAGTAATACCTTTAGTTATATTTATATGTACATGTGTTTTTTTAAAAATCTAAGGCATTAAAAAACAAATACTAAATACCTTGGGTTGGTGAGTTGCTATTGACTCTAGAAATGCGACCTATTGGGAATGGATATTAGAATTCCGTAAATACTGCATAAATCACTATCTGTGTTTATTCAAAATTATATACAGTTTTTATTATGTTTCTTGCTCCTTCCGTTTGCCGAAAATTGCCTGAATAGATAATTGTCATATACCCCCTGATATTATAAATAATATATATATATATTATTATATATATATATAATATATATATTATATTTTATAATAAATATTAGATTTTTTATATATATATAATGATTTAATAAATAATATTATATCTATATTATATAATATATATATATATGATATAGAATATATATATATATATAATATTATATATATATAGAATATAATATAATTAATAATTAATATATAATTATTATATTATAACACTTTAAGATATTTATATTAATAATATAGGTAATATAAAATTTTTATTTAATTACAGTTTTATCTGCTATTTTATCGATCTAATTATCGTAGTATAATAAACATAATATTAACCTAATATACATTGCTACTCAATTGAATTTTAACTACCGTAATATTAATTATTTTATTCGAAATTTACATTTCGAAAACTTTATAAATTCTAGAAGCGATTAAAATGTTCGATATAGATTCTGTAATTATTAAAACTCATATATATATTATACATTCTCAATATAGCTATAATCCAGTATGTCATCTGTAAGCGAAAGTATTAGGAAGTTAAAAAAGTGCAACTTAATCTTTCTTTATTTTTATTTAGGTCTTCCACTATCTTATCCTTCCTCGTTCGCTTTATAGAAGTTTCCTTATTTCCGTTATATAATTTAATGTATAATATATTTTTATTGATATAAATAGCTTTTAGCATCATTAGTTTGGTTACTACAATTTTAAATGATTTCGCTAATTATAATTCACATTCAAAGGCTTCTCGCTTATTACAACCTTTCAAAAAACATTATATAACAAAAATAGGTAAAACAACTAATTATACGTACCGACAAAAAATAAATGATACCGTGTCGTAGACGTAACCTTGTTTCTCTCGTATCATTTATATGCTGTCGATAGATAAACAAATATATAATTAATTATTCAATAATAAATATTCGAGTATATAATAATTTTGAATTTCTAACCCTTTGACAACCATAAACTGCATCCTGGTTCTCGATAGTAATATAGACCTAACGCTAGATGATATAATATTTTCCTTATATAAAAGCAATTTACAAATATTAATGAAAAAAAAAATATATACCTAAACCGTCCTCTTCTTAGCAGAATCTGTACTAAGTTTATAATAACCTTAATGCATCGTTGCTACTTAATTTAAAGTTATTACGATTATTAAAAAAAGAAAAAAATGTAGAAAAATTTGATAAATATTGCTATAATGTCTTACATTTAAATTGCGTCTTTATTAAATTAAATTTATTAATATTTATATATGGTATTTATCGTAGTAAAATTGTTATATAATAATTAATGATTGTTCTGTAATGTAAAGTTATCTTGCCATTTTATGAACAAAAATGGATTGAGGGATAAATTGATCGAAGGTAAAATTATAGATAATAATTGTAGACTCAATTTATATATTACTCATATAAAATGCAAGTGAAATAACTATGTATGAATAAGCAAAGATTATTAACATCTAAAGATCGCACAGAAAGCTCTGGATGTGTTGGAATGAGCACACTCACTAAGCAATTACGATGTCTGATATAAAGAGATATAGTCAGAGATAAGAGAATATATGTTAAAAAGAAATAGATCGTAGATGTATGAAGATCGAATAAGAACTTTGTTCTCAAAAATGCTTGTGCTCAGAGAAACAATAGAGAGTAGAGAGAAAAAAATCAATAATATATTACGTAATAAAGTATTTTTTATTTATGAGTTCATCAAAAATAAAGAAGAGATATTATTATTCTCACAGATCTAGAGATATTATATGTTTAATATAGAGTAATTGATGTGTGTGTAATCGGTATATTATTGGATAGATATATATCTTAATTGTTTAAGAGGTAATAAATATTGATATATAATTATTATTAAAGTTTTATTATAGCAATTAATTAGAATAACAAAAATATAATCAGATAGTGGTGTGAAATCTCACTATGATAATGATTATTATATTATTGATTATTATATATTATGTAATTTAAAATTTAAATCAAATAGAGAATAAAGATATATATCGTCGTAGCCCGAAGATTGAATTGCGTAGATGATTTATAATTGGAAGGATTAGAGAATTTGAGTAAGATAAATTAATAGTAGGAACTTTGTTATACAAATTAATGCTTTGATATATGGAGGTAGGAGTGTATTATCCCAGTAGTATGGGAGAGATAGTGTTTTGCATTTAGAAAATAGATATATATAGTGAATTATCAGGAGATTGTTGCTTTGATTTTTTTTGCTTTCTATGATATATATATAGCGAAAGTGTAGAAAGATTTTCAGAAAGAAGTATTAAAGAGGAGTTAATAGATATATATATGAGTACAGTTAGATAGGTTGAGTAAACATCTGGTTACTCAGGAATGGAGTCGAGCGCGTCGTCGCTGTGGACGACTCCTTCAGATCTTGCTGACATATTAAGTAGTGAATGAAGCAAGAGAAGACTAGAGGAGAGTTTTGGTAAAAAGAAACAGAAAGGATTTATCATTGCTTAATAGGGAAGGCTAATTGTATAGAATGTATGATCACTCTCGGGGTGTACCAGACGGAGTTAATTGAAGAGGTAATTGATAGCTGAAAGAGAGTAGTCGTGCTTGTGAAGAAAAAATATCTGTAGAAACGTGAGAGAGAGACAATAGTAAATTCTGTTAATAGCTGTCTTATAGAAGCATGGAATATAGAAAGATAGAAGTATTGTCAAAAAAATGGATGAGAATTTGAAAGTTGACAATTGTGAGTATGATAATTCACATGGTAGAAAATTAAACAGTAGTTTAGAGTAAGTCCTTATCTTATTCTTTGTATAAGATCGTTTTTTACGATGTCATAACGTAATCACTAAATTTAAGAAGATCATTTTCATTTACTGAAATTATTCGATCAGGCGAAGTATTAGGATTTATAAATACAAAAACTATGATTAATAGTACTCAAATAAGAGAAAATTTAAAATAATAAATATTTGCTGTGTGTAGTATGTGAAGAGCGAGGCGGCTCTCAAGTCTCTTCGAGAGTCATTTTGATAGATAAGTATATGATCCTCGCAATATCGCAAGGCCAATCTTGGTAGCATTTGAAACATGCAATACACAATATCACACTCTTTCTCAGATAGACGTGAAGTGAGTAATAGTGGATGAGGGGAAAATGGAGATCGTCTTAGATATGAAAGATGAGGAATGTGGAGTCAGTTTGTTTACCTGGTGCGTATTTACAAGCAGGAGGAGTGTTATTACGATATCGAGTGAGCAAAGAATGACAAAAAAAATACGCAGACAATGAGAGGTCTATATCCAAGTATTGAAGGTCTAATTATTTATAATAAGTGAAGAGTTTATAATTTGATGCATATGGTCACATTGACATATGGGAGCAGCAAACATGGAGCATTACAAACAGAGCGGAAAAAGGATCGAGCTGCTGAAATGAAGTTGAGGGCGATAGTGGGAAAGACGAGGAGAGATAGAGTGAGAACGAATGGGTTAGAGAGAGCGTTTGTGGTGCCTGTGTGAACAGGTAGATCAGCGAGGCTGAGCATGGTCGGGGTTAATAGTAGGATTGCGGGAGAACGGTCGCAGTAGTTGTTGGTGTGGAGAGTGGAGGAGTGAAAGCCGAGAGAGCCCGAGGGTAAGATGGAAAGATTGGGTGGAGAGAGCTGAGAAGACATTGACTGCCCGCGATGCGCCAAGCTGATGGAGGTGGTTTCTTACTTCTGGAAGATAACTGATCGTGGATATATCACTATGTTTTTTCCGCTACAGACCGATTAGTACCCTCGATCTGAGGAGATTCGTTATAGTAAGGATAGATTAATATATATAATATAATAATGTGAATAATAATTATATATATTTTTATATATAGTTAGTAATAGTATATATATATAGTATATTATATATATATATATATATTTATATATATACTATATATATATATATATATATATATAACACGCTACTTGATAATTTCTAACCATAACAGAATGACGGTTGTACAACAAAATACCATTATTATACACTACTCACAAGAAATCAGAAATAAAAATAACAAATGACAGTGATGTAGGATACCCGCTAACAAAAAACTTCATCCTAAGACTACATTTATCCACAGATATTTACCTCAACAAACATTAAAGTACAGCACTCAGTGCCAACATTAAATTCATGCAGTAATAATCATATCTAGCACTGAATTGTGACCAACAAAAAACTCTTGCGATCAAGATCACACGCAAAGTTCAATGATTCAACATCCTTCTTAACTGGTACGACTTCGGATAACTGAAAGAAACTTTCTCAATACTCTACAGACAATATATCCGTTCCTTCCAAAACTACGCATCGCCTGCATTGGACTCCAGTGCTCTCAAACCACTTTAATAAATAAATACACAATAAGGATCGTAGAACAATTAACAAGGCTACCTTCGAGTTAACGCTCGAAACCTTATAATCCATCTCCTCTGAGAAAATCTAGATAAGAGTAAAAAAATTGTAGTGTAGAGTTCTTATTAATAAATAAATTTATATATTAAGAATTAAAATACTGTATAGATATTTCTGTATACATCTGACATAATATCACTTTAACTATATACACATTATTCAATCAGTTATCCACGTCATATATCTGTATAATAGGGAAATAAAATTGTTTAGCATTTTAAAATAAAATTAGTAATGCACTGAATAACATAATAGTATGCAGATGTATGTATGTTAATGTATATGTATACTTATATGTCTATTATCCATGTGTATTGTATAGTGATAAAACAAGGAAAAGATACAACGCCCTCGTCTATATTACTCAAATCTCAGTAAACATTCTCTCAACCAATCATCTGATTAAGCTTACTGATAACATTTTAGTAAACCAATATAATAATAATAACCATACATCCTTTAAAAAAAAAAAATAATCATAGTATATACACACAAGCTACCACACCATAACCACCTAATATAATTTCTCCTACAGAGTGACACCTATGAAACTGCTCACAAAACTTTACCAAGAATTACTATCCCGATGCGCTCTGCATCACCCTCTCTACTTACCTATATACCTACTACCTCGCTACTATACTATTTATATAGGAGGATGAACATTATATCGCATTCCCCAACTGCAAAACCTCAATACCCGCGTCTCATTTCCCCACTCTGACTCGAAGCATAGCCGCATACCTCTCCGACTATAAAGTACGTTATATTAATCGTGAGTACTGAATGTATAAGTGCGACTCATCCAACACTCCAAAACATCTCCATGAGTAAGCTCGATGTGTTCACGCTACCTGTATACTTCTCGGAGGATTCTGGGCTGCCCTACAGTATATATAGGTATCTAAAATACCATGGGAGCTCCGCTTTCGTAAAGAGCGTTATTGAGAATGCAGGCCTAAAAAATAAGGATATATATATTATATATATTATATATTATATAATAGATATTAATATTACGCCACTGAATATTATATATATATATTCATATATATATTATATAATATATATATAATACTATATATATATAATATTAATTATATATATAAATTAATATATATTAAATATAATATATTATATATATATAATATATATTTACTTTATATATATATATAATTTATATTCGATTATTATATATATATATAGATATATATATATATATATATATGAAAAGTATAAATCAGTACTTATTCAAAAGATACACAAGAACATCTAATGATGAGATAAGATAATAGATTCAATTAACTTTATGCTAAACGTATGAATAGACATTGTTAGTCAATTTACACTTATTCATAATTCTATAGATTAACAAAATACAACTAATTTTCTTATATCATATGTATATCACAAATGATTAATAAATATATATTTGTGTATAATATATATGAACATAATTCCCTATTATGCTCGATGAAATACTGCTTAATAGGCGTAACTATGCTAACTAGCTAAATAAAAGCTCATAAATATAATTCACAAAACAACACAGTCAATACCAATCTTAATTTACTATAATGATTATATATATGATACCCTATCACATTGATACGATATATTATTTAGTTTCTAGCTATCTCAAATCTATACATCTATATGTTCGGAAATATTAGGTTTCATAAATAACACTATTCAATATTTAATTCTGACTAAAGAGTAATCAAAAAGGAATAAAAGTCTTGAGATTAATAATAGAATTATTAACAAGACCACTTGACGTTGTTTGGGTTGTCTCGAGCTAATAATTGGTAATAATTATTACCTACAATCTGATACAAAAGTCTAGTCCTAGAGGGAAAATAAAAAATCTTTGACAATACCTCTTGTATATAAACAAGTATCATATTAATAGTAGTAGGGCTATCAGCTAGATACTCGTTTCGATTTATATCTATACTCATTATACGACGAAAGATAAAAGCAAAACTCTCCTCTGAAAATCGTACTCGTGATAATCATTTAGTTATTGAACACTAAAAATTTGATAATTTAATAATTTTATAATAAGCATAATATATATATACTCATAACCGTTTATAAATATATGTGTAATGAGTATAAGGCCTTTTTTGTAATATAGGGTGGTAGGAGGCAAATAAGGTTGGGTAGGTACAAGGCGTTATCTAATGCACTCTGTAATACGAAGAATATAATAGATAGATATTTAATGATTATAATATATATATATATTATATATATATATATCTTAATATTATAATATATATGATTATATAGTATTTATTAATTATATACTTTATAACTATTTCAAAGATTTCCTAATGCAAAAGTTCTGCTTTCACATTCTTATTTATTTAGTGATCTTTCAAGTTACTTTAGGAATCAAATTGAAGAGCATTTACATGGTTATCCGTTACACCCTTAACCAATTGTAATGATCGTCAATGCACGAGTTAATATTAAATTCTATCTACGACAGTCAAATACTGTTCACAGAGCAAAGGCATTCTTCGTGTGATAGAAAAGTTGTAGATATTCCGGACGTATATTTCGGGCGTTTTTCTGAATCTCTATTCTTTATTTTTTAGAACAATATTAAGATTTTATCAGATTTTCTCCTCAAGAGGAAGAATGTCAGTAATATTTCATCTCGATTCAATATATTATAATATTTTAGTCTAAAGCTTCTTTTTAAAGTTATAAATTTAGAGCGAACTTAGCATAAGGATATATTAAATCGTATGACTTATGCTAGGCAGAATTTTCATTAAAAAAATCTATCTATATATATATTATGACTCTCACTTAATATTAAGACTTGTATTTCTAATATTCAGAGAAGGTTTGTTTGTAGTCTAATAGAGCAGTAGACCTTCCACCAGGTTACTTGGCGAGAGTCGACTCTGTTAGGCAATACAACAGTTATTTCGGTTGTTTTAATTTAAGACAAACGTTCTAGAGTAAGATTCATTTACAAACTCGCTATCTGAGAAGATATCAGATCAAAGTTCCTCTCTGATCTCAATTCTACACAATCCGCGCATAGTTATTATACAACATAGTCCCAGTCATGCAGTGTATTATTCGAGTAAACACTTCGAACATGCGTTTTGCATTTCTCTCGCTTGAAATCCGCTACCCGTCTGCATTTTAGCTACAATTAATCATTTCCACTATCCAATATAACTTCTTACTGAAGACTCGAAACTTACTAATTAAATAGAAATAATAAATATTGGTTATTTATGATGCAATATTTGAACAGCGAATTATGAAAGATATAGAATTTTTTTTGTGAGGCATTATCAACTGTTTTATAATTATTTAAGTGTTTATTTACAGCTTTATACAATTTTAATGACGAACAAAATTGACTTATTGATGATAGAATGTAATCGAACTATTCTGAAGATGGATATTTATTATGAATAATATGTTAAGGACTTCTAATTAAATAGATATTAAGAACATTTTAAGTTAAACTTTTACAAACATGAATTCACTCGATAATCATACCAGTTTAAATCTATATCAGATAGTTATTAAGGGGAAAAACCATGAATCGTTATTAAATTATTTTAGATTCTTCCACGTTAGGTGGGTTTCATGAGTTTTGCTATGTAAGAATCGTGGTGATTAATCTTGACATGATTAACCATGGATACGTAGTAGTATATGAGATTGTGACGGAATTTTGGTATAGAGTAATATGTTAGTTTATTCACAAAACTTTTAAGAGTTAATTTACATTTAAATCTGAGAATTGACCTCCCCCAGGTTATCAATTTTCAGAAACCCAAGATATATGCTATTCATAAAATCTAAGTCTTATAGGTGATATTATCATTCAAAAAACCTCCTCAGTCTAAGACTCGGAAGGAAATCACATAAGTGAATTTCATTTAACCATATAATCTATGCGCCAAATATTACATACATATAGCGTGGTATTATTCGCTATGTTTCTCCAACTTTTCTTCCTTTTTGGGGATCTGAACATTAGTATGTACTTCGCAGCTTGGCGACTTCAATAACCTGCATAGACTGTTTAGTTAGTCTATCTCCTCACATCTACATTTAAATGTCTTCAGATTATTCTGTTTTGGTGTTTCTGCTCATATCGTGATGTCCTGTTCAAGGAAGAGTTTGATCTGTATCAGGCGCTAAATAGATAGCGCCAGCAGTTAACCTTTATTATATAGCATAGTTACATCTATTCGATCTAACCATTAATTCTTCATGCTTATATAATTTTGCAAGATATTTTTAGCAAAAAACACTATCTGTTTATACAGAGTAGATACTTATGTAGGATATTAAACTTCTGAAATTTATCAATCTAAGTGATTTCATATTTTTTTAAGGTCTGAGTTAATTTATTCCATTAACAAAAACTCCAATTACTAATAAAAGTACGATAATAATAATTATTGTATATTATATTATATTACATAAATGAACAGTAGCTGTTTGTGTATAGATATTTATATTTAATTACGTTACTCAGATTACTATATTCGATATATGACGGTATTCATATATAAAAATTTTGTGTTACTAAATATACAATGCTTGACTCAGTTACAAATCACTAAATACTATCTTTATTGCTAACTGATCTCAAAACATTACTCTTTCACACATATAAAAGTACATTCCTATCAAACTGCTTTACTCCATATAAAATATCTAATTTCAATAATATTAAACGTCTGACAAAGTTTTCTATAATTAAGGTTGCTTTTCTACCAATATTTAACCTTTTTTAGAAGTATCATAGTTTCATATATGGGTTTAAATTTATTTATTTATAGTATTTTTATTAATTTATTTATATTTAATTATCTTTTTATATTATTTTATTATTTATCTTTATTTTCTCATTCAAAAAAAAAACTAACTTATATATATAATCCAAATGTAAGCTTATTGTTTAATATTAGTAATTATAAGATCTCAATATTCTTCTGTTAAGTATGCTATAGCTAAGCTCAATTTTAAATATTACGCAAACTCAACACAAGATTTTTAGCACACAAATGTCATAACTTCATTGGAAATAATAAAAGTATTGTTAAAATATAAACTGATAACACTAATTAAAGAAATATTATTAAAAAGGTGTACCCTATAGTATAATTATCAGGCAACTTAAAGATATGTATAAGGACCTGATCCCAAATTTATTACTAAAATACAGTTATGCTAGCAGAGTTTACTCATGAAATTTATAGATATCATATATTTAACTCATCAGATTATCCTTTGCAATTGATCCCAAGATGGTAAGATATTAATAGATGTCTAGTTTCAAAACATTAATTGACTTTACAGTAGAATCAAATAAATTAACATTATTAAATGAATTCTATTAGACTATCTAAAGTTATTCTATATAATAATTTACACATATTAATATATATTAGGATGATTATTTACCATAATATTGAGAGTTAATTTAAGTATGCAATTAATATATGTTTAACAATTAAGAAGTGTGAATATATAACAAATACGAACTTTTACGTAATGGTCACGAGTGACTACTTAATCAGACTATGTTTTTTTTATTATATATATATTAATATTATGAATCATGAAAGGACTGGCTATGAATCATCTATGCGCCTTGCATTAATATTATATGCGTAGTTAAATTAATACATGAGGAACATATTATATTGAATAGTTCTACTAAAATTATAAGATATAATTTATATTTAATATATAAATGTTAATAACTCCATTAATGATATTTTAACAGAAATATGACTTTTCTATTATAATTCTATAACAGTACGAATGACAAATATTGTCACGACTTGGGTATCTTAATGATATAATTAATGGCTATTTGAGATTATAAGACATTATTCTAAACTTATAGCTGTACTTGAGTTTAGTCTACACATATATGCCTTCGAGAGTATCAGCTAGCTTTATATCATTATTGATTTATCTTTTATAATTAGAGACTTTACTTATATTTCAGATGCAATTCTTAAGGGAGATTATAAAAATTGCTTATTGATATATGGTACTTAATGATAATATTTGGTCCATTTTTCACTTGCATTTAACTTTATATAACAGTTTACTTATAATTTTTAGTTACGTACTACCAATTACAAATTCCATAACTTATACTCATCGAAAGTGAGAACGAGGCTTTTAAGATGGATATATTTATTAGCACTAATATATTATCAATTTAACTTTAATTTTATTTTCATAGAGATGAATGAATTTATATCAAGTCATAGCTTCCCTTATATCTAATATGGTTTAAGCTGCATACAATAGTTGTATTAACTGATTATATAATTACGTCTTTAAGTTATCAAGATGAACCAATATACTGTGATATTAAAAAAGAAGTACATCCTCCTTCATAGAGAGAAAAGTATTTACAATTACACGATCGTAATGAGTTAGTGAAGTTATGGTTTCAGATCACTTAGCTTATATCTAGAGATGAGGAAGCCTGCTAGTATAAAGCATTTATTTTATATTATATAATAAGAATAAAGTTGTTTAAAAGAGTTACGAGAATATTAATTTATGATTTACTTTACTCAATAATTCTATACATACTAAACTTTCAAAGTGCATATTTGACGCTCATAAAAAGACCCCACCAAGCTGAATATTGGGAAATAATCGAATATGCTTAATATGTATAGAAATATTTTATTTAGATTATCTTACTATACTGATTCATTATGGAACATACAGAGCCAATAGAGCTAAATTAAGATCTGACTACTTTCAACGATAGTATTCTTGCGTTCAGAGTAAAGGACCTGGGATGAGTCTATATAGGTTGACATAAAACCTACTATTGAAAGCTAGTAATAAAAATATTGTCACAACCCATGATCTAGGACTAGTTTTCTAAATATGATATATTGAGATATTCATATAAAGTAAATGTGTTATAAAACTTAATGACTAAAATCTTGTCGATTTACTGTATTAAGATACTAATTATTGTCACAAAGTATTGACCAGTAAAGTCGGCCTGTGAATTTAAAGAGTACTTATCTATATTCATTTGATAAAGTTTAGGGCTGTCAGTGCACTTAGATAGTTTATTAAATAAATAGGCAGCACATTATTTTTGTGCATAACATACTAACTGATTTAAGACCTTTTTTTTGCTAATATAAGATAAAAATATGCGAGCTTTGGGAATCCAGAAACCTAGTTTTATCGAATTAATGATAATGAAGTACTATCTAATCCCAAATGCTGCATTTTATTATGAGCCTTCAAAATTAATCAGGTGGTGAAAGTTAGGTATGGTAGTGAGAGAATTAGTTGAAGACAAAGAATTAGAATTTTATTGTAATCATAATTATTATATAGATGAGGTACATTTAGTATTCTAACCCTTGATCTTAAAGTCATCACATACCAAAAATTAATATAGTATTTAATTACTAGGTTATATATATTATTAGACCCATATTTGATACGATATTTCGTTTACATTTAAACAAACTTCTCCTCATTGATGTACAGTATTATCGTTTTTTTTTGTTGACTCCTGTATCTATACTAACTTTTCTCACAGGTGCTTCTCTTAGCTACAATCAATTCTGAGAGTTTCCCTTATCCATTTTTTTATTCTCTTTCATTCGTTTCATTCTCGTTTTACCTTTTTCACATGATAAATCTTTAGTCATATCTCATCTTGAATACCCAGTGCTTATTTCTTTATTTTGGTTTTATATAATAGTATTATAGTATTATAACCTTAAATTCTGTCACATTTTAGCACTATTTTAGAGAAGGAGATATGAAAAAGACAATGTAAATTTTAGTTCTATATCTCAGACTCTCAACAAGCAATCAGCTATCCTGCCGAGCATCGGACCAATGTATTATGCCTCATAATTTAATTTCGCATAATTGTTATAAAAAGTAAACCCCTGGTACAAAAGTCTGCTGAGTTTATGAGAGAGTGTGCAGAATAGTTAAAATAATTTTTAATTTATATTTACTTCTGATTGAGTCATCACACTAAATTATAGATGAATTTAACAATCTTTATAACTGTTTAATAACATATACTTAAGAGCATTGACATTGGTTTCACTGTCAATGCCAGAATTAGAGACTATTGTGATGTATAACTGTGCATAATATTTTATACATATTCAAAGAAAGGACTTATAACTCATACAGTCGAATAATGTGAATTTATATGCAGAGATAAAAATAGCCTTAATAGTTTAAGTTGAGGTAGAACGTAGAAATACTATAGGACATTCATTTATACGTGCTTTTACTTTGGCAGGACTTGGCAAACTACAAAGGTTAGATTTTATTTATTCACTGAACATATGCACAAACTTACTTATACTAACATTTAGCAGAACTTCACAAGAATATATTAGCCCATATAGGATTCACTTCATTATAACAAACTTGAGCAGTGAAATCAATCTATACTTCATATTCAAAAAAGGTAAACTTCCAATTCAGTCAACATTTTCCAGGTAATTTTTCATCATTTCTTTTTTTGTTCCAAACACTTAGATCTATATGATATATTAACTTAAACTTATCACCCTCTTTAACGCGTATAATAGGATATTATAGTCCTAAGGATCAAACAAACTTGGAAGTTATCAGAAAGTTCTGTCGCTTGATGCGAACGAGCTCCTATACTTTATGACACACATGGCAAGGTAATACTTTCTATTAAATTATGTCTTTTTACCCAAGCCTTTTTCAATATCTTTTCAAGTGTATCATCAATACTCTACATCCACGATAACTTTATATATAACTTTTAACACAAACTATGCTTCTAACAATTAATAATTCCAGGCGAGTTCAACCCCCTGGTTCATTCTTTTAAAAAGTATAGATGATTTTTTTTTATACATTCTATATGCAATTCGAATCTTCAAACAATTCCAATGTATAACATAAATAATATATTAAGATCAAGAATTCCCTTTTCACTAGAAAAAAGAAGATTTATTCATTAAATATGTTTCACCCCACCACCTCTCCCCTTTATATAATGGAGATGAAGGGATACGTTGTAATAACCGAAACAGATAAAGTTATTAAACTTTAGAAAAGCGATTATCTCTATATCCTTTGAGATACCTAAATAAACGATAGATTTTATTATTTTCTATTTTTATATTTCGTAGTTCAATAAATTTGATAAGAACAAAAAAAGCATGTTTAATGTCTACTTATCGTAATATAGAGCGGATCAAGCACTAAATACGAAAAAATAGTTTGATAGGAAGATTTCATATATAAAATTCTAAACCGCATATGAAAATGCTATTCAAGTAACTGAGTGTTTTTTAGAATGATTTTCCAGTGACAGTTAATTCACTTGCAAACATTATAAGTATTAGTAGATCTGTCACATTCATATTATTTTAAGTATGCAAGTCAGTAATTAAATATGTAATTTACAAAACTCTATTATTCTGAGTAAATTTTATCTTAAATTTCATAAATAAATAATTTATCTTTCATAGAAATATAGAGAAGAAAATATTGATATTACTTATTCTATAATAAAGCCGTTTATAATGAATAGGTCGAATTACGTTAAACAAATTAACTCTACTCGGCAGACATAACCAAATTTGAATTAATGAAAAAAAATATTATTTTATTCTATCCAAGGAAGTTTGAGATCAATACAAATGCCATCCTGGAAGAAATACTATTCTTCTATAAGAATTAATTATAGTATAAGAATATTTAATTTAATAAAGGCTAAAGCATCAGTATTGCTAAATGTTCTAGTTCATAATGGTAAAAATATATTCTAGTATATGTTATTAGTTATCAAGTATCATAATTGCTATTATGAGAACTATGTGAAATAATAACTTATTCAACAATATTAAAATCATATCGGCACGTTTCAGTTTTCTATTCCCGCAAAATTCATTCTCCTAAGTATAACAGATATAGATTATGATATAATAAATCTTCTTATTTACTATATTTACTATATTTATTTATTATTATAAAAGTTAATATTAGAATAATATTACCTATATAGGTAAGCTTTAATATTTATGCAGTTATTAGAAACTTCCACGACATTAATTATATTAACTTATAAATATATAAGATAGAAATTGAATAATGTTCTGTGCCTAATAATACATCTATGTCAATAACAATTTATCAGGTCCCTATAACTGTCTAATAAAAGACCAAAGGTATATATAAATACATTTATATATTTTATAAAATTTTTACCATTAAAATTCATGCGAGTAATTCTTATATTAAATTTATAAATTATATAAATTCTATATATATGTCAATGAGAAAGTGCTAATAAAAATTTACTATCACGAGATCATTTATAATAGATAAACACCTAAAATTTAGGCATCATACATAAACTTACGCGTAGCTTTTTTGAACCAATGAAGGCATATGTTAAAAGTGCTGCCGATTATTTTGAAATATAAAATATATCCAAATGTATTTAATTAACCTATCTGGTACATATTTATGATATATGAAGAGGCGTTGGACTATACGTATTCACTAGGTTCCTACTTCTGTATAATTTTTGTTATGCCTTATAGAAGGTTTGAAAGTAAATTGTTGCACAAAACTACATTTATCATAAATTCTTTGTTGAACTGATTATTAATAATATAGGAGCTACAGATTATATTTTTGTCATTTGTGTAGTTTGGGACAAAAAGCGTTTGAAATGATGAAGCGCTTACACTCTAAAACATATAAAAATCTTAAATCGGCTTACAATCATTGTAATTTGTAATACATAAACTTAAACTTAAGTAGTAATGACAAAACCTCACAAATATGACACATGTTTAAGCTCTTTGGACAGATAACTATATATCGATTTTATAACGTTAGGGCACTTTAGGATAGCTTGTTCACATTAATAGAGAGGTAATGATTTTTTATAGATTGACTAGTTTCAAATGCGGTGTTAAGGTTGAGTTTCTATATATTGATTTAATTATATTTACCTTACATTTTAGATTCTTATTACTTATATTTCAGTTTTAATTTTGAATTATAGTAAGTAATTATAGAATTTAAAATCTTGAGAAAAAAGAAATTACTACCTTTTATACTTTGGTATATTATGTACAGAAATCTAGACAATAATATTAAGTATTAATATAATATAATTCATTATTAATGATAATACAATATATAATTACCACGTAGAATATTTATATTTGCATATTTTATAATATATTATCCTTATTAATAATATTATTATTCCTTTATTTGAATCTTATATTATATAGAGTATATGTACCAATGAGGTTCAGCTTCTAATATAGTCTACTTATACTTTAAAGTTTATTAGATTGATCTAACTATTCTAATAACTAATATTTTTTTATATATTTTACTATAATACATAAAATAAGCTAGTTATCATAAGCTTCTATAAAAACCTTAAGATTAAAGATTTATTTATAATTATATTCATTATTTATGAATAGTACCTATTCAAGAAAGTTTTTCTTTATACCTTATAACTAATTTGTTACATTTTATTTTCGTAAATTATACAAGGATGGCTTACATATTTAAGAGTATAATCATTTAAAAATGAAAATTTATATATATACGTAAACCCTTTACTAGAGTTGTTAAAATATGATTTTGAGTAGCGATATTAATATAATTAAAGTTTTAAGAATTAAGAAAAATAATTAATTTTCATTATGATAAAATATTACATATATACCAGATTGCACCAAAATTTGGCCAATCAGCAGATATTTAACAATTTCATTGATTCATAGATGTAGAATGAAATATGAATTTTTATAAAAGATATGAAACTACTTTCTGGTGTAATTTCTTTATCTAGTAGTACTATACATAATGTTAATATAGAAAAAGTGCCATTTTGATGCTGAGAAGTGCATTACATCTATTTGAATTTTTGACCTCTTCATTCATTAAGTCCTTCACCTATTAATAGTTAATTTTGTAAAAATAACAAAGCAAGTTAGCCCCGTTATTGTAATAATAATAATAAAACTTTTTAAATATTGAAACATTTTTATTAAAACATTTTATGAAGATGTGCTAAAGAAAAGATCTTGAGGAAAATTGTATTCTTTCTACCTGTGAATGGAAAGTAAATCCAGTGAAGAGACAAAATACTTAAAGAAATCTGCAACTCCTAGTTTTTAATCACTTGGAAGGTTGTAAGCTTCTTGCTTTAGAGTTCATTGGGCTTTAGCCCATCATTTTTGAGGAGTGGATATGACTCATCTTCCGACGAATTTTTATTTATAAAAATTTCATTTTTTGACTTTTATTATTTCTTTTATTATATCTAAGATATATATATATATATATATATATATATAATATATATACATAATATATATATATATATATATAATACTATATAATATATATATAATATTATATATATATATATATATATATATATAGATTATATATATATATATACTATTATATATATACTATATATATATATATATTTATATACACATACATATATATACTATATACATATTACATATATATATAATATATATATATATATATATATAATAATATATATATATATATATATATATATATTATATATATATATATATATATATATAATATAATATATTAATATATATATTATATAATAATATTTAATATATATATATAGTATATATTATTATATATTATATTTATATTTATTGTGAGGTATGGTGTGGAGGTGAGGTGAGTATGTGTATAAAGTGTAATATTATTTTTATTATGAGTGTTGTCTTTTTGCTATATAATATATATATATATATATCATATAAATAGTGAGTGAGAGTGAGTTAGGAGTGAGGGGGGTGTAATGAGTAGGGTTATAGGATATATATAGTATAGTAATATATATTATATATTATATATATATATAAGTATATATATATATATTATATATATATATATATATATAATATATATACATATACTGTATTATATATGTATATATATATAATATATATATATATATATATATATATATATATATATATATATATATATATATATATATATATATATATATAAGATAAATGAAAATAAATATAGTAAAACACGAATGTGTAATGAAGTAGTATGTAAGTAGGTATAGTATTATTCTTAGAAGATAAAAGTGAATAACTTATCATCTAGAGTTTAAAATTCAAGATAATAAATGCCAAAATTTGTGGCAGAGTGGTAAAACATAGAGCTCGTGTGTTGGGATGAGACATTATCTTAAAGTATTTCCCATCCAATTTATCAACCATCTCTTCTTGAAGATTTCGTTATCGAAGTTTACATGTTGGAAAACGTTAGTAAAGTCTTTGGCACTCAAAGAAAAATAAATTGAAATTAAAGTTTTCAAATATAATTAGTAAGATATTTTAGATAATTTTTTCCTAAAAAGTCAGAAGTAGAAACTACCACATCTAACTCCTTTGGTAGAAGAATCATATCCACTATTTAGGAAGGGTCTCCTTAATCCAACAAATACGAAAGCAGAAGACTAACAGCCTTCCTGGTAGTTCAAAAAGTAGGAGCGGAAGACTTCTCCCTCAGAGTTTCTTCGCTGGATTCTTTTTCCCTTCAAATATAGAAAGAAAAGTTTTTTCGAGATCTTTTTCTTGGTCCATATTCGAAGTCCTAAGTTGCTTCTAATAAATCACCTTCATACACGAGGCATCTTCAGGCAGAAATCTAACAACGATTGTGTTCTATTATGAAGAACATTCATTTTGGAAGGGAATAGTGGCTATTAAATATGCGGAATTTCATATTTTCATTATTATTATTATTATTATTATTATTATTATTGATTATTATTATTATTATTATTATCTATTATTATATTATTATTATTTCATATTATTATTATTATTATTATTATTATTATTATTATTATTATTATTATTATTATTATTATTATTATTATTATTATTATTATTATTATTATTATTATTATATTATATTATATTAAGTTATATTATATTATATTATATAAATACTTTTCATATTCATTGATTAATTATTATTATTAATTATTATTATGTATTATTATTATATTTATTGATTATTGATATTATTATATTATTTTCTATATTATTTTCTATGCATAATTTAATATTAGTTATTGATATTATATTATGATATATTATGTATTATTATTATTATATGTATTATTATTATATTAGTTTAGTTATGACTATGTATTTAGTTGATTATTGATTATTGTTATTATTATTATTGTTATTATTATTATTTTATGTGATTATTATTATTATTATCATTATTATTATTATTATTGATTCGATTATTATTATATTATTAGTATTATTATTATATTATTGATAGTATTATTATGATGATGTAGTATTATTATGTATATGTATTTTATGATTATTATTATTAACTATAATTTATTAGTTATTATTGTGGAGTATTGATTAGTTACTATTAGTTTCGGCGCAATGGAGCGAAAACGTCCCCCTCAGTAGCCCTTTCTCATTCGGTAGTTATAAGATGTATTTTGGTGATTAATATAAATATTGTAACATAACCATGTTGAAGCCTATTAGAGAAATAAAAGATAGTTTGATTGTTGATTTTGATTCTTGATTGATTATTATCCTATTAATTATATTATTATTATATATGTATTATATATTATATTACCTAAATATTACGATTATGATTAGAATATCTTTTTATCATACTGACAGTGATTATTTTATTATGTATTATATTATTATGATTATATTGATTGATTATTATTATTATTAGTATTATTATTAGTTATTATTAGTATTATTATTATATTTTATTATATTACTTATT
>JABUQX010039905.1:160000-171754 GCA_015478945.1 Trachelipus rathkii | reverse complement strand
CACTAACTTTTTCAAAAGATAAAGATCAACAAGCAAGTTATATATCAGTAAAAATTTCAACTAAGATATGGTCAAATATAAGACAATTTCAACAAATAATATCAGAGGATAGACAACTTTCAAAGTTTAAGATAAGAGATAAAAGAACAACTATTATACAAAAATCAAGGATAATGGTACATGAGTAACCAAGCCACAGCGTAACCAAAAACTATTCTTCAACAAACACCTGCACACAATCAATATAATATTATAATATATATATAATATAAACCTTATGTAATCTTTTTGTAATCTATTGAGAATTCATTAACTATATTGATTATCAATGATCATAATTTTGTATTAATAAACATTAATTACAAAAACCTTATTATCTTCTTTTAATTTTGAGACTATGTTTTCTCTTTATAAAAACATTTTTATGATTTTTATCTGAAATAAAATTTTTATTCTTTTTATTATATATATTAGTATTTATTTATAACTATATATATTCAAAAAATATTCCTCTTTTTGCCCAATATGTATTGGAGTGGTATGGTATGTGTCATATTCCCCCGAGTATATATATATAGACCATGTAACGTGAAATCAAGTCGAAAGAGAGAGACCGCACCATGTATAAATATCACTTTATGGTGAGACGTCGCTGTAAACGAAAAAATATTACCCTAGGGCTTCGTGCACGAGAACTCACATACACACACACTTCTCCCCAGCTGCCTACACCCTTCGTCAATGAGCTACTCCCTCGGGCCAAGCCCGTTACCATAACACATTCCTATTCGCCACTGATCACAAATATATACTACTCTGATCCTGTACCATAATTTGATCTAACAAAACATTCGTGAAATGGGCTGAAATTCACCTCATCTTTCGATTTCTCTTGGAATAAGCACAATCACATTCCCTCACACTATACATCTATTCTAAACAAACTGTATTCCTTTTTGTCTTTGACATACTTATTAACTTTGTTTTCTTCGTTCTCCCTCAGCTAATCATAAAACATTTCACATTATGTTTTTACCTAATAGCCAAACAACCTTTTATTTTATTTTGTTTTATTTGCTTTAAACATTTTAATCGAGAGAGCCGTCTGTAACTAATTCCAACTCTATCATCCATAACAAAACAAAAATACCATTTCTCTTATGTACTATTTATTCTCGTTGTATATTTCTTATTTTCTAGCTTTTTAACATTCACCAACCTTTGTCCTTTTTCTTTCTTAACTCCAAACAAAATTTCAATCTCTCTTAATATTCGTTTATATACTCGTTTTAATAACTTATAACATTATTTTATTCTATGGTTTGTCATCTTCATTCATCACTACCGAACAAACATACCCCCCTACTAGATTAGTCCATCTGAACAAAGATTGTACCCCTTGAGATAATAGGATACAGGCACTTATTCCAGACCATAAATATGTCACTCAACAGAATATAAAAATCATTAGAAGCATCTAATGGTAACATACAAAATGACAATCCACCACATGCAAAAATCACAAAAATAAAAAAAACACTAGCGCCTACACTCAAACGAAACTTAGTTCCCTTTACAATCACCAAGGATTTAGTATGCTACGCTCAGGACCACTACTTGCTGAATCTCTTATTGCTTCCATTCGTTCCACTACGACATCTACCTCGTCTGAAACATCATCCGTTCGATTTTCATCCAACATATATCCTAAATATATATTTACTCAAGACTCACTTTGTTTTTCCCTATGTTGTAGTTCAGCAAGTCAATACCTCACTTATGCAAATACTACTCAACCGGAGAGTGCTGATATCTTCTCGCTCATTATCCATAACCTTACTTTCAAACGCCTCCTTTTTAAACACCCCTAGCGCAGAAAACCCCTCTTATCATCCTCTAAACTATCCTTTCAGATTCGCCAACACAAAACCAAATCATCCGACTACCTACATAGTTAGCCCTACATTACTCACCAACGTTCGTCTCAAATCTTTTATTTCTTGAACTTTCTACAACATCAGCTTCAAATTCTTTGTTTTACACTCCACTTCCCTAAACCAACACATTTATTCTTTCTCTTTTGATATCTTAAATTATCTTGTAATAACCTCTACAAAATTTCCGAGCTATATTACTCAATTAGAAACAAATACATACCTTGAGATGACAACACATCCACAGTCTCACATTAAGTTTAAATATTAAAACCACACATCTAGTAAATTGCCGACTAGTAAAACTACAGTATTCTTACTAAAATCGAAGACACTAAAGTCTCAAATGGCTATCCCTCATAAGATATGCTTTAACATCCCACACAGAGAGCTCTAACCACCCTAAGCCCTTAACACCCATGATCCTATATTTGATCACTAACACCATATTTGGAGAGATCTATTGAATAACTTTTACCCTATTTTAAGCATTCTAATTTGATTACTTCGGCTTTGAGTGCATGACAATGCTACCATTAAAACTATATATATATATGATATAAATTTATTTATAAATTTTTTCTTATCATTTTCTCAATCCCTTATCTTATCAAACTTTTGTGTTTAATATTAATTTTTTTTATTGTTATCTAAATTGTGTGACTTACAAATTTTGAGTAAAAACACAATTTTAGATGTTTTGCCTACCAATAATTCTGTTAATGATTATAAATTTGTTTCAAATAAAAATTTACTTTATAGCTTTTGATGGATTCTATTCCTTAGCACTATATAACATAACACAATCATATTTTGTTATATATCTATTATAAAAAACACTCTTAGTTGTCTCTATTCTCTGTTTTATATATCACCAGGCTTATCCTTAAAAAATCTTTTTGAAATTAATGTTATTAACATCATTATCTGCACCTTTAACATTCCACTCTCGGAAATATGAACACACGTAACTCCATATAACTCCGAGCTTTGTTTAAAAACACAACTCTACACGCTATATTAACACTTCAAAATCACAAATCACATCTCGCTATACATTTGTCTCAGGCATCATTTCACTCAGTAATCCCATTCCATCATAGTCGCTGAATTCGTCAAAAGATCATTTTGAAGTACTCTATTGAATCTACATGTATCTGATTCTTACTTCTAACCATACATTTTTACCGATCTATTGAATTAAAGTCATATTTGGTTATTTTGTGTTTTATTTTTACTTCCTTATACTAATTGTTGTCAAGCTAATATATATTATTTTATTTCTGTCTGTGGTCACATTCATATTCTAAGCACCCCTACTACAAACATTTTGTGTTTTACTAAAAAAATTTATTCTTTTTATGTGTTATAACTTTTAAAAATTTTTGAGCACAATTCTACTTAGTATTACACCTACGCCTATTCTTCATTATTTGGCCATGGTTATGGCAACGCAGGCCAGTAAAATTCTTCACGAGAGTAATCTTTAAAATCACCCAAATTCCGATCCTTCTCTATCAGTTACCACATAGACAACCGCATTCCCCCTTATTCTCACTATAGCCTATAAAACAGGATTTCCCCTTATCTCATTGCATTAACTTGGGCATCTCCCTATCCGTGATCTCCCAAATTAGGAGGGCTTCTTATTATCTACATTTGATTCTATGTAGAGTATCTCTACTACCTCCCTTTATTCCTAAATTCGATTACATTATATTAACCACTCAAATTTTATTTATTTTTGTTTATTCTGTTTCAATTTTATATGGTGATAAAGCGTTGTTTTAAATATGTAGGGTTATAAAGGTGATTCTTTTCATTTCTTTTTTACCTTGTCTTTTATATAATATAATCCCTATAACACTATATATATATTATTATGATTATTTTTTTAGCCTACCCTAAAGCAGTAAATCAGATAAATCAGTTAATCAAACCAAATAGCCTCACTCTAAACGCCTCTTTATTTTCTTTTGGGAAAACGCCCTCATCATCTGCGTGCTTTAGCATTTCATTCCACGCTCTCTCTCTTCATTGCACTTACTACTCTGCGCTTACTACTGTGACTTTAATTTCCTCAGGAGATGCTATTTGATTCTAATTGATCTAACTGATTCATAGTCATATTTTGTATAACATATGCACAAACTTTTATTTATTTTTTGCTGTGATTCACTTGTTAACCATTCTCTCTATGTTTTCTCATACTAATTAGCAAATACACACATCTTCTCTTGTGTCCAGCTACAAACAAAACTATACAGGATTATTTAGAAAATATAAAATAATCATCTTGTTACACATTCAAAAAACTGATATTATTTGAGCAGAGCACTGATTAAAAATACATTTCACTCTTAAACAAATTTATCTTTGCAATTTATAATGTTTAACTAACTTAAAATTAGCCAGTTCGTCTTCTCACTATACCTATCACAACCCTTTACACCAAACAGTTATAACATTCAGATTAAATCAGTAAACCTACCAAACCTTCTTTATTAATCACCTTCCTCTCTATCCAGACCCCACTTAGAGTTAAATTCTCACATGCACACAAAACAACTATATGATATAAAATACCCCAATCTTCAAACACCCTTTCACTGACTTAACATCCACACATACTGCAACATCTTCCTTCTTTACCAAACACAAAAATCCATCACTCATAGCATATCCCATCTTCCATTTTCGAGGCATACACATACTATTTCGAGACATCTATTAGAGTCAATCTCTAGTATCACTGATTGATTCAAGTACATAATTTTTTGGTATAACATAACACAAAAACCCTCTATTTAATGATATTATTTTCTCTTGGGTGTTCTGATTATAAATCGTTTTGTACTTTACAAACTTTCTATGAGTTTTTAACTCTCTCTTCAAATCACACTCAAGACATATTAATTACGTATTCTTTTATATAAATAGTTTATTATATATATATAGTTAGTAATAAATAAAATTTTATGAGTATTTTTACATATCAGCTATATATTAAATGACAGTAATCAGTTATAAATTCAATAAAACTGTCCATAATCTATATAGCTATACATTATATATATATATATAGTTATATATAATATATAATTATATAACCCTCCTACCCTATTATAAACCTAAGTATCTATTGATCTATTGATATCTATAATTCATATATATTTATTAAATAATATATATAACACTATATAAAAACATTATTTTATATTTATTTTTGTTTTGTATTTCTTTTAATAAATTATTTATATTGTTTATTATATACTAAAAATTATAATAATTTTAATTTCTATTATTTCATGTTTACCTAATACTAGTTAAATATATTATAAGCATTTTTATACATTACATTAATAAGCAGTAATATTAAATTATTAATATCAGTAAAAGTAATAAAAGACCATTAATCGAATATCAAAATAAATTGTCCATTATAATTCACCTCTACTACTACGTACATTTATTATATGAATATATCATTATATATATATATAAATAATATATATACATGATGCTAACTTGAACTATATATATATATATACTATTATTTATGATTCATTTTATATAATTTACATTTTAATATTTTATTAATGTGATATATATATATATATATATATAATAATAAATAAAGCACAATAAACTTTTATTAATTTATTATGTTATTTGTTATTATTCTGTATTAAATTAAAATAATAAATTAATTTTATGTTTTATTTTATATCCCCTACCCTAATGTTGGTTACTGGGCCAACAAATTCTTCTATTGGGCCAGTTTTTTATAGGGTAAGAAACTTCCGTTGGTCTAAGTAATTTTTTAATATTATAACCTCAGAATCTTCCGTGAATTTCCCTTTTCTTTGAAGAACCTGTTGGAAATAACTCAAATGTTAGAATTTAGAGATATTGCGGGGGAGAGCATATTAGCACACTAAATTGACATAGGATAGAGTGAATAGAATGAAGTGTATATAGGGAGGGAGCCACATGATATGATGAGACTAATATCGATGAGTTGATATATATATATATATAGAGATGATAATAATCATAATTAATAATAATATATAATAATATTAATAAATGGATAATAAATAATAATAATAAATATAATAATAATAATAATAATTAATAATAATAAATAATAATAATAATAATAATAATATAATAAATAATAATAATAATAATAATAATAATTTTATTAGCATAATATATATATATATATATTATTATATATATAGATATATATTATGTATATATATATATATATTATATATACTATATATACTATATATTATATATATATATAATTTATATATATAGTATATAATATAAGATTATTATATAATGATATATATATACTATATTGTAATATAATATAGTTATATATATATTATATATATATATATATATATATACATACCATTTGACAGTAGGTCTTGGATTAGAGTCCCACTCCACAGCTAACTTGATATCCTTGGCACCTTCCTTGGCACAAGCGTCATCCAAATGTTTGACCAATTCAGGGGGTCCTCTCACTGCCAGTGAACCTTCGCTCTCTGCAGTGCCGTTTCTATTTTTTAGCTGAAATGTAAATAAATATAATAATTAGGTTAGCTTAATGAAATAAAAATAATAAATAATAATAATAAATAATAATAAATAATAATAATATAATAATGAATAATAATAAATAATAATATTATAATAATAATAATAATAATATAATAATATAATATAATAATAATAAATAATACAATGATATAATAATATAATAATAATAATATAATAATAATATAATAAATAATAATAATAATAATAATAATAATAATAATAATAATAATAATAATAATAATAATAATAATAATAATAATAATAATAATAATAATAATAATAATAATAATAATATAATAATAATAATAATAAAATAATAGTAATAATAAAGATAAGAAATAATAAAGAATAAAAGATATAAATAATAAATTAAAGATTATTAAATAATAAAGATAATAATACTAATAATAAAATTTAATATGATAATCATAATGATTAAAATTATAGGATTGATAATAATAATAATAACTGTAATAAATATTATAATACATTAATAATAGGACATATAATAATAAATAATAATATAAATAATAATAATAATAATAATAATAATAATAAATAATAATAATAATAATATAATAACGCTGAATATTGCATAGACTTTAGAAATAATTAATCATAATTAATTATAATAAAAGATAAATAATACTAATAATAAAAAATTATAATATGATAATAATTATGATAAAATTATAATGATGATATTAATAAAATAATAATGAATAATAATAATAAATAATCAATAATAATAATAATAATATAATAATAATATAATAATAATAATATATAATATTAATTATTAATATAATAATAATAATAAAATAAATAATAATAATAATAAATAATAATATAATAATAATAATAATAATTAATAATAATAATAAATATGAATTAATAATACTAATAATAATAATAATAATAAATTAATAATATAATATAATAATAAATATTAATAATAATAATATAATAATAATAATATAATAATAATATAATAATAATAATATATAATAACATAATAAATAATAATAAATTACACTTTGGCAAGTTCTTGCTATTACCTTCTAAATAATTCTTTATTTTCGGAAGAAAATTTATTAAGGACTATTCTAAAACAAAAATAAGTTAAAGCCTTTAATGGTGGACCCAATATTTCACTGTAATACTTTAGGCAATGGTCACGGTTAATATTTATAATGCAGTTTACAAATAATAAATTTCAAAATATTAAAAATATAAAATTATTTTACATCAATTATGAAGTTTAAAAAATAATTTCAATAAAAATAAAAAAAAAATTAAAATAATTTCAATGAAAAATCAAAAAAGCTTACATTATTTTGCAAATACAACTATTATCATGGATACTAGGTGTACCTGCGAAGCACATGTTAAGTCATAAAAAAATGTCCATGTAAGAAGCTACTACAAATCAAGTCGAGTGGTTCCCTAATATATTAGTACCCGTTCAGAGGATTACAGAAGTTATGTTGTGTATCAATTTAATTGAAAAGAAGTAAGATGTAATTTCTCTTTTGTGGGATACACAACTAACACTTTAAGAACCCAAATTGTTCAACACAGGTATAAACCCAGTAAAATATGGGAACATTACACAACGGAACACAAATCCCCTCCTACAGTTAAAAATTTGCTAGGTTCGATTAATGATAAAATCTATTATTTCAAGTTGGCAATTTCAACTATCTTCGCATAGCAAAATCTCTTTTTATTAAATAACTTAGGCCAGATATCAATGTGAAATTTAATGAAATTAATGAATACTTGAATGTTTTTTTGAATATTTTGAGTGTTTTTTCAGGTAACCTAGTATCCATGTAATAGATGTATTTGCAAAATAATGTAGTTTTTTTTTATTTTTCATTGAAATTAACTCTTTTTTTTTTTGTAAATTTTCACCAAGTAAAAAGCAAACCTCAGATTTTCTGACCTCAAAAAAATCGTTTTTCGGATGTTTTCTCTCTTTATTGATTTGTAAACTGCCATTAAGAATAATTAGTTAACAGTGATCATGCCTGAAGAAATATTGATACAATATTAAATTTTTAAACTTCTTTTTATTCTAGAATAGTCCTTAATAAATTTCCTTCTGATAAATAAAGAATAAATATATTGAAAATAGAAAAAACTTGTGATTGAAATAATGTTAAAATTGACGACCGATTTAAAAAAAAATTCTTTGAAAATAATGAATATAATAATAATAATAATAATCAAATATCTAATAAATAATAAAATAATAATAATATTAATAATAATAATAATAATAATAATCAATATATAATATAATAATAATTAATAAATAATAAAATAATAAAATAATAATAATAATAATAATAATAATGATAATAAATTAATAGTATAATAATAATAATAATAATATAATAATAATCTAATATAATACGAATAATAATAATAATAATATAAATAATAAATAATAAATATATAATAATAATAATAATAATATAATATTATAATATAATTATAAATAATAATAATAATATAAAATAATAATATAACAGAAAAATATATAATATAATAATATCAGGAAGATAATATGATCTCATAATGTATAAAATATATAAAATAAATAAAATCATAGTGGGTAATAATAATAATAATAATAATAATAATAATAATAATAATAATAATAATAATAATAATAATAATAATAATAATAATATATAATAATATATTAATAATAATAATAATAATAATAATAATAATAATAATAATAATAATAATAATAATAATAATAACATGGTCGGTTCGGCTTGGTGTTTAAATCTTTTATACTTTCCATACTTTTATACTTTATAATTAATATCCACATCTCTCTTTTTATTAATTATATAATGCTTAAAAAAATTACTAGATAAAAGGATTATCTGCTATTCATCATAATGAAGTTTTTAATTAAATAATATACATATTTATTCATTATCATGGTACTCAATAGATTTATATATATATAACAATTAATATATATATATATACTATTTTTATATATATATATATACATTAGATGAACTTCTATATACACATACATAAAATTATTTTATATATATATATATATATATTATATATATATACTAAATAATATAATATATATTTATATATATATATATATATATATATATTTATTTATAATATAGTATATATATATATAAATATATATATATATATATATATATTATAAAATCCCACAGGAAATAAAATAAAAATAAATAAAAATTGCAGAAACTACGAACTAGACTTTCGAGAGAACATAAAGCCTCTCTTCATTCAGGCTCGTAAATAAAACTTTATTAAAATTAAAGGCAAAATAATTTGTTAAAATAGTTGTTGTTCAAATGATATTATTTAGATGTTTCATAAAATAAAACATTTTTTGAAAAAAATTTAAGAAAATCATCAAAAGCATTGGCAATTAAAACATTATAATTATTTACAATCTTACTCTATAAAGATTCTAATAATTTTCTTTTATGAGTGTCTATCACCGGGGATATCAATGCTATACTTGTAATATCAATCCTGTGTTCCTTCTCTTCTCTATGCTTTTGCAGTGATGAATTGCTGTCAAAATGTTTTTAGAGAATAAGAATATTGATATAATGTTTTCTTTTCAGGTCAGAAGTTTCTCCAATATATAAAGAACTACGATCTTTGCAAGGTACTATATAGACACAAACATTTTAAATATAGAATCATGAAATTTTTAATTTTGTACAAATTTTTTAGTAGTGTTTTGGACACTTGAAAGAAGCATAAAATCTTTAGGTACGTATCTTTTAAAATTGTCAGTTGGAAAAGATACTATTATCTTAATTTTATTAGTTACAAGTTCAACAGTGGAAGGTTAATAATAAAACTTCCTTTTTTGCTTTATGAAAAGAAGCTAGTCCTAAATGGTCGACAGGGAAAATAGTCGAAAGGTCAATTAGTAAACATCATGAAAAGCCTTATGTGTGAAGGATTCGAGGAACCATAGATTTTAAAAAAATATTCTTAAAATAGTATTTCATTATCTAGATAAGGTGGACGGCAAATTTTAAGAAGAACCCTTTAGCAAACACTGTTTTACAAAATCAGATAGAAAAGACAACCAATGAACGTAATTATCCACGTGTGTCTCATTTCTATAAACGTTAAATGCAATATGACCACTTTATATACATAATATTTATTAATTAAATTAATTTAATATTTAGTTAATTTAAAAGAATAGAAATCTAGAAAATCTAGAATAGAATCTAGGAAAGAGAGCTTATCATCACTTTCCATTTCCAAAGTAAAATCTATTTCAGTGACACATCTATTTAATTCACCAACAATCAAGTCAATATTCCTCTTAGAAGTAATAACTGCAGAAATATCATCAAGGTATCATGCCCTAAAATGTTGGGTAAAATTAAATTATTAGTCCCTTTTCCAATTAACAATTTTAAAAGATACGTACCTAAAGATTTCATGCGTCTTTCAATTATCCCCCAAAACTTCTAAAAAATTCGTACAAAATTTAAAATTTGATGATTCAGAATTTAAAAATGTTGGTGTCTATAAAGCACCTTGCAAAGATTTTAGTTCTTGATATGCTGGAAAAACTTCTGATCTAATAAGAAGACAGTATCAATATTCTTATTCTCTAAAAATTTGTGACAGAAATTGATCCCTGCAAAAGCATAGAGAAGAGAAGGAACACAGGATTGATATTACAAATATAGCATTGATATCCCTGGTGATAGACACTCATAAAAAGATAATTATTAGAATCTTTATAGGTTAAGAATGTAAAGAAGTATAATATTTTAAATGATAATGTTCTTGATGATTTTCTTAATATATTTTCAAAAATGTTTTATTTTATGAAACATCTAAATAATATCACTTGAACAACCAACTATTTTAAGAAACTATTTTGTCCTTAATTTTAATAAAGTTTTATTTACAAGCCTGAATGAGGAGAGGCTTTACGTCCTCCCGGAAGTCTAGGTCGTGGTTTTTATAATTTTTACTTTTTTTTTTTATTTCCTGTGGGATTTTATAAGAATAATAATAATATATTTAATAATAATAATATATTTGCACGTTTATTGTGTTTTCTCATATATTTATATATATATATATATATATATATATATATATATATATATATATATATAATATATTTTTTTACATA
>JABUQX010039905.1:137500-140000 GCA_015478945.1 Trachelipus rathkii | reverse complement strand
TTGTGAATTTAAAGATATGACTACTTACTGTAAGTGTGTAAATATCGTGAAGTTTTAGCAAAGACAAATTTTTGAATAGTGGGGTTGTGTGTTCACGGTAGTTACGAGGCCCTGATATTACACGAATTATTTTTTTTTTTGCATAACGATTAGAGGTTGTAGCAGGTATTCACTTGCACAAACCCATACCGAAAGACAATAGAGTAGATGCGGATAAACAAGACTATAGTTAAGGTTTTTTTAAAATATGTTTTGGAACAAAATTCCTTTATCTTAAGGAAATTGCGGCCAATAGTTTTTTGCATAGTTAGCATAGGATAATTTGCTGATGAGACTATTTATGTGTTCTTTGAAAGAAAGCTTGTCGTCAAGGATAACCACCTAATAACTTGTGCAGCGATAACCTATTATAGAATTATATCTTTGCTGCTTACATTTAGTATGAATAGGGTTCTTTTCACTATTATTATTAGTGTAATTTGTTTTTGTAAGGATGTTAGGGAGAGTCTGCTTTGGCCTTCTATACCCATGTTATAATGTTTTTTAGTTCATTATTTACTTTGTCGTTAAGTGTGTTTATATTACGGTCTGATATTAAGATTGCAGTGTCATCAGCATACTGAGAGTGTATTGAATTGTGACAATTTTGAAAGTCATTTGTATATATATTAAAGAATAGTGGCCCAAGTATGGAGCCCTGAGGGACACCGTGGGTAATTGAGGCAGGTGGGGATGATGTGTCTCCTAAGCTGACGTATTGTGTTCGGTCAGATAAGTATGATTGAAACCATTGTAGTGAACCATTACTGATACCAAGTCTCTCTAATTTGTTTAAGAGTAGGTTGTGCGGAACTACATCGAAAGCTTTCGAGAAATCTAACAGTAAAAGTACACATGTTTGTTTTTCATTTAGTTCTTTGTATAGTTTTTCAGTAAGGAATATCAGAGCATCCTCTGTGTTGCGGTTTTTGGTGAAGCCAAATTGATTCTGAGAGAGAAGCCCGTTTACATGCAAGTAATTAGTAAGTTGAGTATGGACCAATTTTTCAAAGATTTTGCCAGTTGTATGTAGGATTGAAATCGGACGAGAGTTTTTCGGAAGGGAGGTGTCAGAGCTTTTGGGAACAGGGATAACTTTTGCAATTTTTAAGTCAGTTGGATAGTGATGTAAGTCAATTGAATTGTTATAGAGAGTGGCTAAAATAGGTGAGATTTCTTTTTTGCAGTGTTTGTATATCCAGTTCGGGACACTCTGAAGGTCAGAGCCTTTATTCATGAGACCATTTATAACACACTCCACGTCATAATAATAATAATAATAATAAATAATAATAATAATAATAATAATAATAATAATAATAATAATAATCATAATAATAATAATAATAATAACTAAAATGGTTAAATAACTTAATAATTAACAAATAAAAAATGCCTCTGTACCTGCAACTGACATGGCCGCGTCACATTCAGTTGTTCCAAATTTGTTCATTGCGACGCATCTGTATGTTCCAGCGTCACTCATTTGGACGTGGTTGATCAGTATTTCGTATCTGCCGTGTTCTGCGTCCTTTCTGATTTTAACTCTATCGTCCTCAGTGAGGGTTTTACCATCCTTGTAACTGCAAATACGTAATACTAGTAATAAGCAGTGACGGCTCTACCATATACATTTATATACTATATATATATCGGTCTATATATATATATATAATATTATATATATATATATATTATAATTATATTATATATATATATAATAATATATTATATAAATATATAGTATATATACTGATATATATATAATATATATATATATATATATATATAATATATATTATATATATATATATTATATATATATAATAATATATATATATATATATATATATATATATATATATATATAATATATATAATATCGGTCTTAAAAGTTAAAAAAAGAAGTGTTTTAATGTAATAAATGCCAATGATGAAATCTCAAAAGAAAGATATTTAGAATTATATAAGGAGGGAAAAAAGGAATACTAAAAGATGCATGCATACATAGAAAGAAAAAAAGAGGTAAATGACAGCTCTGGAAAGAGGTGCATGGGACTTTCCAAATAGGAAGCTCTTCTGGAAGCGGCACGAAAATGGTTAAGAATGAGATTAAGGGGAATCTGCTTAGAATAATGGAATAGGATGGTCTCTTTCGTAATGATGGAAATGTATGTGAGGAGAATGTGAGGAACACTATCGAATATCTGCAAAACATATTTCTAGTAATGAAGCAGGTGATAGTGAATGTCTAACTTTGTGGTGGGTTTGAAGTGCAAGAAGAACATATGTATTTTGGGGATGAGATTATTAGTAAGGAGGGAGTAATGGGTAGAGTGAGAAAGAGGAAAAAAGATGAAAATCTCAGGTATAGATTGAAATTTACTGGTGAAATGATCAAGAACGGAGGGAGATGATGGTGATTGAGTGGATTGGAAGTTGTGTAACAAAGTGTTTACGG
>JABUQX010039905.1:125000-132500 GCA_015478945.1 Trachelipus rathkii | reverse complement strand
TTTACCTATAAATAAATTTGCTTAATAAACTTGCTTAAAAGTAAACAAGATCTGCGTGTAAAATATTTGAATTTATGAATGAGAAAAAATATCTTACACTAAAATATCTCGTTGCCTATTAACATTCATTTCTGATAAAATAAATTTAAAAAATAACCAAAAAAAATTTCATATTCATTTTTGATGTAAACTCTGAGCACAATTAACAAAGTATCATTAATATTTTTAGGTAGGTCAAAATAATTACATTATTAAATATATTTGAGCATTTATATATTTATTACTTAAAAACTATAAAACTTTTCACTTGCATACCTTCAACTATTTTCATAAAACTGCAAGTAATTGTGATTTATATGTAACCTTACACAATATAAAAAATGCCTCTTAAAAAACAAAAAACTATTGAAGTATATATATATATATATATATATATATATATATATATATATATATATATACTATATTATATATATATATATATATATATATATATATATATGATAGAGGTACCCACCAGCGGCCCATATATATATATATATATAATATATAATATATATATATATATATATATATATATATATATATATATATATATATATATATATATATATATATATATATATATATATAAATAATATATATATTGATTTTATGTAGACGACCACCACGGCCCCAAAAGAAGCAGCCACCAATCGGCTATATATATATATATATATATATATATATATATTATATATATATATATATATATATATAATATATATATAGTACCCACCACATATTATATATATATAATATATATATATATATATATATAAACTCCACAGAGAATTAGTAACTTACATTTCTGAACCAATAACTGAGCAGAACATGTTGCAGAAACTCCATTATTGTCCGGTTGCTTTAGCTGTATATATTGCAGAATCTTCAACTTTGCAATGCAGAAGCTAGTTGAATCTATATATATATATATATATATATACTATATATATATATATATATATATATATATATATAGATAGATAGATAGATAGATAGATAGATAGATAGATAGATAGATAGATAGATAGATAGATAGATAGATAGATAGATAGATAGATAGATAGATTGATAGATAGATAAGTGAGGGCCATAGATAGATAGATAGATAGATATAGATAGATAGATAGATAGATAGATTGATAGATAGATAAGTGAGGGCCTCATTCACAACGATACCTCACAGAAGTGTCGATAGCTTTGTCCAGTATTCGCTCCTTTTTTTCCTTTAGGCTATACAAACATTCTTTACACAATCATGTACTCATTAACATCATTCAAAACAAATGGGGACAACATTCACAGCCTCTGAGAAGACAATGGAGTGACTTTAAAAAATTAGGCCCCTCATCCAGAACATTATCCCATCATGACAATGGAATTGGTTGTTTCCGGTAGTTTGGTTGGTGCTGCCAAGGAATTGTGTTTTAATTATTGTTTTAGTGTACTATATTTTGATATTAATTTACTCAACATTATCTGTCTTTATTATAATTTTCACTTGTTTTTAAACAAAGGCTCAAGTGCTTGACCGATCCCTCAAAAACACTATTTTGTTCTTTTCTTATAAGTTCGGGAATTAGCCTAAATGGCCGACATGGAAAATGGTCAATATGGAAAATGGCCGACATGGAAAATGGTCAATATGGAAAATGGCCGACATGGAAAATGGTCAATATGGAAAATGGCCGACATGGAAAATGGTCGACATGGAAAATGGTCGACATGGAAAATGGTCGACATGACATCAAAAAAATTTCAAGTTCAGCCCCCCCGGGAGAGTTAGGATAGGTTAGGTTAGTTAGGTTAAGTTAGGTTAAGTAGAGTTTTGTTGAATTCGTTAGAGAAACTCTGAATAACCAGATTTTTTTTTTTTTTACAAATATCGACCATTTTTCCTGTCGATCATTTTCCCTGTCGACCATTTTCCCTGTCGACCATTTTCCTTGACGACCATTATGTAATAGATTCCTAAGTTCCACTGCCTCTCTCTCTCTCCTCAGTTTTCAGCCAAAGGCGGATATTGTTCACACATGTTCAGTGAGACGCTCGTTTCCTATCGTGTATCTAATTTGGAATCTTCAAAATTTTCTAACATATGGCTCATTATATCTTCTTAATCTAAAGCTAAATTCAATTAATATGTTTATTTATTTAATAATTATCCTAAATTCCTCGACTTTATTTCCCAGGTCACTAATTATCCTAAATTCCTCGACTTTATTTCCTATGTCTACTGATTATCCTAAATCCCTCGACTTTATTTCCCAAGTCTACTGAATATCCTAAACCATTCGACTTTATTGCCTAGAGCACTGATTATCCTAAATTCCTCGACGTTATTTACCATGTCACTGATTATTCTAAATTCATCGACTTTATTTCCTAAGTTTAATGATTATTCTAAATTCCTCGACTTTATTTCCTAAGTCTACTGAATATCCTAAATCCTTCGACTTTATTGCCTAGGCCCTAGGGCACTGATTATCCTAAATTCCTCGACTTTATTTCCTATGTCACTAATTATTATAAATTCCTCGACTTTATTTCATAAGTTTACCGATTATTCTAAATTCCTCGACTTTATTTCCTGTGCTACTGATTATCCTAAATTCCTCGACTACTCATTTCAAAATTGGAGCATATTCTCTCGTCTTTTACTTTCTCAGAAATTATTATTTTTGGTGATTTCAATGTTCACCACTACCAATGACCTTCCTCTAGTTTACAAGATACAGTCGGTGAACACGCCCAGAAATTCTCAATCCATAATTACTTTAAGCAGATGAGACAGAAAAAGATGATGAGTTGACAGGAAGAGTGAATAAAATATAATAAACATTTTTTTTTTTAATTTCTTGACTGTCTCGTTTTCTATCTCTGTTCTCTTCCGATCATTTTCTTATATCAGTTTACTGTTCTATCTTGTCAAGTGTTCTGTAGAAAAGACCCCTCCTCCCTCGGCGATGAATCATTTTTCGCACTTGGGGTGTCATAAACCCGTGGCACCTGAGGTCGTACTTTTTTGATTTTTCTTGGAATAATTACTGCTTAGGCCCAAGTTTTCTCAAGGTGTGAGCAGAACGCATAACCGATGTGGTTCTTTTCCGACGCATGGATGCGTACATTCCATTTTCTTTCCTTTCAACTAATTCTCATAAACCTTGGTTTAATTCTGCTTGTTCTGGTTCTATCCACTCTAAGGACGATGCCTTTTATAAACTTTCGACGTCTTCAAACTCTAAGAACTCATGAGATTTATACTTCAACCCGAAATCGAACAAATCTATTCTAAGTGACAACATAACCTTTTTTCTCTATAGAAAATGCAATAAATTTTTTGGCATTTTGCAAAAAAAAAAAAAAAAAATTATTCTAACTTTCTTTCTACTAAGTTGATGATCACTTTATTCAAACTTTCCCTTAAAATTGAAGTTTAGAAGATTTCTGAGAAATTCCTTTTTCTATACCTCCTCCACCAACTTATTTATGATTAACATTGTAGTAACTTTTAAAGAGGTAATTTCTGAGCTATCTGAGCTTAACACTAAGAAGGTGCATTGTCCTGGCAGCATCCCTCATGTAGTGTTTTAAATATGTGCTTCCAAAGATTCTACCTAGGTAAACTGATTCGTCTCTGCCAGTCAACTTTTTCTTCCCTCCTGTTGGAAGGACGCGGTCATTCATTCTGTGTAGCAGTGGGAGTCTTTTTATCTCTCTAACTATCGTCCTGCCGCTTTAACCTCTGTTCTTTTCAGAGTTTTCGAATGATTTCTTAACAAGAGAATTTCAAAATATATTAATTCTTATAATTTCATATCTGGTTGTCAGTTCGGCTTTCATTAGGAACGCCGATCTACTGGTATTCTTTCCTTTGTCTACGGTTCTTAGTCCTTTGATCTTCTTTTATGTAATGTTAGAAATATCGATAGCTTTTGATCGATAGAATGGCAAAAAAAATTTAATTCCTATACATCCCTCTTTTGATATCAATCTATCTCTTCGACATCCTTTCCAATATTTCTGTAGCTGTCGTTGTAGATGAACACCGTTCATCTGTATAGTTCTTTCCCACAGTCAACTTATTTTCAACATTTCGATAATGAACTTTTATTTGTAACTTCATAATATTTCCACTCTTATGCCGACTACTTCACACATCATTATTACTCCTTTCATTTTGCACATCCAGTAGAAAAAATCTGATGCTAAGAATGTTGCCTTGGAACATCTGAGCAGAGAAAAGATAGTTTTCAACATCTTAAAAATTCATTTCAATCATCTTTCTGCTCGAAATAATCTTCCACACAACTACAGCAACTTGTGCGAAAAGACGTAACTCTAACTTTCATCTGTCCTTTATATTCCTGATGTTTCTTTTGTGTTTTATCTAATGAGAAGCGTCAAATTTTTTATGCTACTAAAAAAAAACCTTCTAAGAAGTTAAATGTTCTGTGTCGCATTCTGAATCTCCTACAACGCCTAAGTTGCTTGCTCATTATAGAGATATTATCAGCCCCTGTATGGAGCGAGCGTCACACATCTAAGCTGGTACATTACGCTTTTATCCTCTTTCTTTGCTTTCCTGCTAACTCTCTCCAATGTCTTTTTGAACATCGAATTGCTTCATCACTCTCCTTCCCAGCAAAAAATTCCTATAGGATCCCATCCATTCCTATCTTAATTAAGATAGGAATGGATGGGATCCTATAGGAATTTTTTGCTGGGCTATACATCACCTTGACAACGGATAATGTTCTTTTGAACACTCTAGTCACATTCCTCCTCCTTTGAGAAAACCTCGCGTTGCACTTACTTATTTTATTTAGATTACGTTTTGTTTCTTCCCATCTCTGGCCATTTTTAACCAGATATCTCATAAACACATACACACACTCACCCCTCTACACCCACCCACACACACACACACACACTTACCCCTCTACACACACACCTTTTATATATATATATATAATATATATATTTATATATATATATTTTGATATTTTGTAAGAACTATATTTATATATGTACTATAGTATCAATCATAATATGTATACTATAAATATATATACTATTATATATATATAATAATAGATACATATAGATATATACTATATAATATATATATATATATACAATATATATATATATAATATATATATATATATATATATATATATATATATTAATATATTTATAATATACATATATCCTATATATACTTATAATATATATATATATAATAAATATATATATATACTATAGTATATATATATATATATACTATATATATATATATAAATATATATATATTATGTCACAAAATTTCAGTGAGTTGAATTAATACCATCTAAAAACGTATAAGATTATATATATATATATACTATATATATATATACTATATATATATATATATAGTATATATACCTATATATATATATATTATATATATAATATATATATATTGTTTTTAATTTCATTAATTCAACTCACTGAATTTGTGACATTTTCCAATAAAGTCATACCGACTTCTGTATGATATAAATATAATATAAGTCAATTAATTAAGATTTTAGTCTTATTTTTAAATAATAATATTAATATTATAATATTAATATATTAATATTATAATATATTATAATATTAACTTATCGTACCTAATTAATTAATTTTTTTTATCTGTTTGCGTCTAATGCTATTCCAGAAGTGTCCAAAAAATAGGAAATAATATTTAAAAATAAGCTAATGATAAATAATAATGATAATAATAAAAATAAAATAATGGTAAATTCAAATAAAAAAAATGACAAAGAATAAGAAACATCTTGTTAATAAATTTATTAAGTTTTCATATAATGGGAAATAATACTAAAAAATAAACTAATGATAGATAATAATGATAATAAAAAAATAATAATAATAATGGCAAATGCAAATAAAAAAAAATGTCAGAATAAGAAAAATCTTGTAAATAAATTTTTAAACTGACCTTCAATGTATGTTTTTTGCCTTCATCCTGTTGAAGAATTCTATCAGCCAATTTATCATCCAATACCTTATTGTCCTTCAGCCATGTAACGTAATATTGAGAAATGTGTTCCACTTCACAAACGAATGTTGCATTGTCACTCGCTACATTAAGATTGTAGAATTAAAATTTAGGATATTCAATTTATTCATATAATTTAAATATGCTGTATATTTAACGAAATATTATACATAAACACAAGTGTATTGTACAAGTATTTAGGTATCAGTGTATTCGGCGATTAATAAGAAGGGTTATGAAATAATATCTACAACGCTTATTTAAAATAATAATAAAATATAATATAATATAATATAATATAATATAATATAATATAATATAATATAATATAATATAATATAATATAATATAATATAATATAAAATAATATAATTTAATATAATATAAATAATTTTTATTTATAATATACAAAAAGCGTTTGAAACTAAATCAATTTACTCAAATGACTGCGAAGTAATAAATAAAAAAATAATAAATCTAATAATAAATAAATAATAACTAATTATTTTCCTAAAATCATTAGTATGTAGCTGATAAACAAATATACTAAGAATTTAAATTAAAAATAATATAGGGATTACGACTGCTACAAATAATATAGACAAAAAAAAAGTATATTCTATATAACTCTTAAAGCAAATACAAAAAAAGAATTAATATTATATATAATTCTATACTGCAAATATTAAAATAGAATATTATATATAATTCTGTAAAGCAAATAAATATAATAATTAAAATAATTAAAAGAAGGCTTCTATACAGCAATATAACAACAACTACATTTATCAAATAAAAAATAAATAATAAAATAATAATTAAATATAAATAAATTTATATATTTAAATAAATAAATAAAATATAACTAAATAGGTTTGTAAAATAATATTCAATTAGATCGTTTTTTAACCTACGTTCTATACGAGTTGTTGGCAAAGCTTTGCCCAATGACTCGACAAACACATCTGTGAAGGGGATTTTGTAAGTGTTAATTGATGTATTAATTAATTAATTACTCTTGCAAATAATTGAAATTAATTGAAATATTAATTGAAAAATTAACTGAAATTTCTTGGATATAATGTTAAAGATGTAATTTTTATCATGTTTTTGTTGGTAGTTGTTAATTGATGCATTAATTAGTTACTCTTGTAAATAATTGAAATTAATTGAAATATTAATTGAAATATTAATTAAATTTTTTTTTGATATAATGTTAAATATATTATATTCACCATGTTTTTGTTGGTAGTTGTTAATTGATGTATTAATTAATTATTCTTGAAAATATTTATTGAAATTAATTGAAATAGTTTAAATAATTAACCTTGAATTTCCTGATTTCTGATAAGTTATTTACATGTTTTTGTAATTTGTTAATTGATGTATTATTAATTACCCTTTTG
>JABUQX010039905.1:110000-120000 GCA_015478945.1 Trachelipus rathkii | reverse complement strand
TCTTAATTTAGGCCATTATAAATAATAATAATAATAATAATAAATAATAATAATAATAATAATATAAATAATAATAATAATAATAATAATAATAATAATAATAATAATAATAATAATAATAATAATAATAATAATAATAATAATAATAATAATAATAATAATAATAATAATAATAATAATAATAATAATAAGCTTCAAAATCTGAATATAAAAATATATTCATCAACTTAACTCACTGACCCACACACACACACACACACACACACAGTGAGAGAGAATCCATGAGAATTTGAAATTTAAAGTTTTAGTACCGGGCCTACCTTGACTTGGCTCCACCTCCCTTTTTTCTTTGATCTTCTTGTTCTTGGTTGTCTGTTTAGTTTCACTTTTTGCTTTTTCAGGAGTATCTGTTTTGACCTCGTCTTCAGTTTCTATCTTTTTGGAAATTGGATCTTTTTGTGTTTCGTTTTTTTCTGTCTTTCTGTTTTCTTGAATGTTTATTCTTTTTCCATCTTCTTTTTCTTGTTTTTGAATTGGTTCAGTTTTCTTCACTGGTTCTTTTTCTTCTTGGAGTGAAGTTTTCAATGGAGTTGAAAAAGGTTCTCCTTCTGGTACCTTTTGTTGAAGTTTGTCTTCGTTTACTTGAAGTTTGGGTAATGCAACCTCAGGTTCAGGTTCTGTTTTAGCACTTTGTTTTCTCTTAAACTCTTTGTCTTTAGAATCTGAAGGTCTTTTCTTTGAGTCTTTTTTCTTCTCAACCTCTTTTTCTTTTTCTTCTTCTTTCAATAAAGGTTCGGTTTTCTTCACCTGTTCTGGTTCTTCTTGAGAAGAAGTTTTCAATGGGGTTAAAACAGGTTCCTCTTTTGAAACTTTTGGTTGAAATGTATCTTCGTCTATTTGAGATTTGGGTAATGTGACTTGAGGTTCAGGTTCTGTTTTAGAACTTTGCTTTCTCTTAAAATCTTTGTCTTTTGAATCTGAAGGTCTTTTCTTTGAGTCTTTTTTCTTTTCGGTATCAATAGGAAGTGTGTCTAATTTTTCTTCAATTAACTCTTTCGGTTTTTCCTCCTGAACGAGTTCAGACTGTGCAGGAAGTGCAGGAAGAGCCTGTAAAGGAAAAACAAAATTATACAAACCAATAAATAAAACCTATTAAAAGTTAATTAAAATAAAAAATGGTAAAGATAACTTAAGGAAACAAACAAAATTTAAAAAAAAAAACATTTGTTAATTAAACAAAATAATATTAAAAATGACTTTATTCTTTTATTTAAGACATTTTTAATAAGGTTTGAGGGTTATATGCGTGATGATACCATGATGATTTACGACATTTATATGATAATTATTTATTAATTCGTTTAATTATTATTTTACGAAATGATATATGTTAATTCAACGATGAGAGACTCATTACGGATTTAAAAAAATACAAATATTAGTAACTCTTCCTAATGCGCATTTGTTATATGATGCCGTAACTACTGTATATCAAATATTATTAAGTGTGACTTAAAAAAAAATAGCCGATTATTTATTTAACGTAGACAATTTTTTTTTAAAATTTCAAGTCTTATTTAATATATATAAGTATATATATATATATATATATATTATATATATATATAGTATATATATATAATATAGTATACTTATATTATTATATAATATATACTATATATATTATATATAAATATATATATATAATAGTATTTTATATTATATTAAAATTTTTTTTAAATATATATATTATATCATATATATATATATATATATATATATATATATATATATATATATATATATATATATATATATTATATATATATATATAGTATATATATATAATAATAGTATATATATAATATATATTATATTAATATATATATATATTATTATATATATTATATATATATATATTATATTATATATATTATATATATATATATATATATATATAATATGTATATATATATATATAATAAATACTATAATATTATATATACTTACATATATAGATATATATATATATATATATATATATATTTAGTATATATATATATATAATATAAATCGAGTTAAGCAGCTAACAATAATATTATGCAAATGTAGAAAGACGAAGACAGAATGATTTTATGCTTGTAATTGTTATTTAAAAATGTTTTATGTCTATGCATTCATGATTACATTCATGCCTATATGTATATTAGTTATATATATACTATATATATTATATTTATAATATATATATATATATATTATATTATAGTATATATATATAATATATTATATATATAGTATATAGTATATATATTAATATATATATAGTATATATATATATAAATTAATTTATATAAATATATAGTATATAATATATTATATACACTATATATTAATATTAGTAGTATATATATAATATATATAATATATATAAATATATATATAATATATATATATATATATATATTAGTATATATTATATATATATATATAATGAATGAATTATGAAATCCCTGCGTAAAGCACCTAATATTTATTGAATTTATTTACCGATTCTATTGTCTCCTGGACATTAGCGAGACATTCATCTTCATTGTTTAACTTCACAGATAATAAATTATCACTGGAGGAGAATTCTAATTTCTTATCGTCTGAAAAACCATTAAGATCATCTAATTTTAGATCAGAACTACTAAGAGAGTATTTAGAATCTGGAGTAGGTGAAATTGTCTCTTGTGAAGCGGAATAAAAAGTTAATGTTGTTGTTGTTGTTTCTTCAGCAGATTTATATGATTCGTTGCAATTGTGTTAAATCCTGTTTCATTTTAGTTTCCATCTTTATAGTGGTTTGTGGAGGAGATATTCTTCCTCTCCATATATCATAAACAGGCTCAAGTTCTTCTATATCATCGGGAGGTAAGTCAGGTTCGTTTATGTTTAGAATTATTTTTTTATCATATTTTATTGTAGAAGTAAAATATGGAATAAAGCTTTCAGACTCCAACTCCTTCTTGGCTTCCTCTGTAAATGCACTTAATTTTGACCTTCCTGGAGAAGGTGTTCTCACTTCAATATTTTCAGGGTCTCCTAGATCTAGAGATGAAGTTTCTGATTCCGCTAATTCAATTTTGGGATATTGTTCAGATTCCATTAGTTCGAATTTGGGATATTGTTCAGATTCCACTAACTCAATTTTGGGTGATTCTTCAGATTTCTTTGTTTGTTTCAAAGGTGGAGAAGTTCTTCCTTTCCAAATATCTTCCCAAATTTCTTCTTGAAGAATATCTTTTGGTGGTTCAATTGTAATCTCACATTCATGTTCTTTAGATAATAAGACTTTTTGAGAATGTGAATCTTCACTTTCTTTTTCTTCATAATGATAAGAAGTACTATCATGAGTTAGTACAGTATCAATGACCTCCGATTTTTCATCCTTGTCATTATCTAATTCACTCAAAAGTTTTCTTTTCTGTACATGTAATTTAAGGATTTTGGAAGGCAAATTACCTTCATCTTCAGTTATTTTTTCTTTACTTTTATGATACTTTTCTTTTTGAAAAAAATCTGGTACCTCATCCAATTTTGAAGAAATTTCTTGCTCAGGGTTACTGCTGCCTAAAAAAGGAATTTCACTCTCCTCTTTCACTTCATAATCAAAAGAGTCTAATGACTTTTCTTCAAATATGTTTTCAGATTTCAGTTTTATAACACTTTTGGATATATTTTCATCTAGTTCAACATCTTGATCAAAAGAAACTTTAGAAACAGATTGATTTTCTTCTAATTTTTCAATAACATTATCCACACTTGTAGTATCAGTCTCCCTTTCAACAAATTCTTCAGATTGAGTAGCCAATGACTGATCTAATGAGGCTTTAACCTCAGACAAGAATGATTCCTTAATAAAACTGAGATCTTGTACGAATTTTAGAGGTGGTGATGTTTTCCCACCCCATATATCATCTAGCTCATTATCTTGCTCTGAAGAAAATTCTTCTCCAATATATTGTTTGTCAGTTTTCTCTGAAGTAATGACTACATTTATAACTTCCTTTCCTTCGTCAGAAAATATTTCTTTCACTTCAAGGTTTGACTGAGATTCTACAGATCCTTCATCAGGAATTTTGTTCGAAGAGCTTGTTAATTCTTTCGAACATTGAACTTCAACTTTCTGACCTGCTTTAGAAGATGTTTTATTACCATGTAGATTTTCTACTTCGATATCATGTTTAAAAAAATCTTCAGTATCAGCCTGTTGATCTACTATTAATTGGGTAGAAATAATTTTAAAATCTTTCTCATCGGATTCATCTTTTAATTTAATATCAGAGTCTCCTGTAATTTTAATTTCCTCTACAGAGTCGGGAGGAGGAGATTTTCTTCCTCCCCATATATTTTCATAAACATCCTCGATATGTTTCTCTTCAATTGAAGTAGTAGAAATAGTTTCCTCTTTTCGTTCACCATCAGACTGGCTTTCAAAAAATTTATCTTTAATCATTTTTTCCTCAACAACATCTTGCTCGCTCATAATTTCAACATCTTCAACAAACTTTAGAGGTGGTGATGTTTTGCCACCCCATATATCTTCTATATCAACAGTTTGTTCGGAGGAGAGTTCTGTTCCTACTAGTTGTTCTTCTGTTTTCAAAATAGGAAAAAGCTTATCTTTGTCCACTATTTCTTTCTCAACGGACTCGTCTTCTATTTCAACATGTGACTGAAAACCTAGGAATTTATCTTCTGTTATTCTATCTTTAAAATTATCTGATTCCATTAAAATATCAACATCCTCAATGATCTTGAGAGGTGGTGAAGTTTCTCCACCAAATATATCTTCCATTTTAACAATTTGTTCAGAGGAGATGTCTGCTCCGACTGGTTGCTCTTCTGTTATCGTAGTAGAAAATAACTTATCTTCGACCACTATCTCTTTCTCAACAGATTCTTCTTCTATCTCATCATGTGTCTGTACATCTAGAAATTTATCTTCTGTTACTGTTTCTTTTAAATTATCAGATTTCCGTAAAATGTCAATCTCTTCAACAAACCTAAGAGGCGGAGATGTTTTGCCACCCCATATGTCTACTTCTTCAACAACTTGCTCGGAAGAAAATTTTGCTTCAACCTGATCTTCTGATACTGCAGAGGGTACAAGTGTTTCTTTAGATTTTATTTCTATCTTTACATATTCCTCATTTTGATTAAATTCATATCGATTATCAAGAAGTTTGTCTTCTGGAATTTTGCTCCCATCATTATCTTGGGTCACTTCTTCAGCCTCCCCTTTGCAAGGAAATTCTTTCCCACCCCAAATGTCTTCCACCTCAATAGTTTTCTCGGTAGAGGGTTCTGCTTCAACAATTCCCTCTTCTGTTGTTTTTGTGCAAATGAGTGTATCTTTGGTTTCAGTTTCTTTCTCAAAAGATTCTTCACTTAATTCAACATCAGGCTGAGTATCAGGTATTAGTATTTTTTCCTCAACAATATCTGAAACCGTTGCAAAGTGAACCTCTTCAACAAACTTAAGAGGGGGAGATGTTTTACCCCCCCAGATATCATCTAAATCAATCATTTGCTCGGATGTAACACTCTCATCAGTTTTTTGTCTTTTTTCTTGTTCACCAAAAATTTCACAATCAGTAGATAAATTTCCCAATTCAACAGATTCTGATTCAAGCACTTTTTCTTCGGTTTTAACAGTAGCAACAAATGTATCAATATCTTCCGTTTCTCTGGCAAAACATTCTTCTTTTAATTCAACGTCCGATTGAGCTGTTACTAGATTTTCTTCCTGCAATTTCTCAATATTATCTGAACCCTTTTTTGATTTAATGTCCTCTACAAATATGGGAGTAGATGTTTTTCCACCCCATATATCTTCTTCAATTTCTTGACCTAGTGAAACTTCTCCTTCAACCATTAGCTCTTCAGTTATCTCGGTAGGAATGAAGATATCTTTGGTTTTTGATTCTGTCTCGATGGATTCATCTTTTCTTTCAAAGTCTGACTTAGCATCAAAGAATTTATCTTCTAATAAATTTTCCTTAACAGCATCTGACTTATTTGAAATTTCAGTCTCTTCTACAAACGCCGGAGGAGGGGATGTCTTCCGGCCCCATAAATCTTCTACATCAACAACATGTTCCAAAGGAGCTTCTGCTTCCACCTGTGTTTCAGATGTTAATATAGTAGAACTGGAGGTAACTTTGATTTTGGTTTCTGTCTCAGTAGATTCATCGATTAACTCAAATTCCGACTGAGCATCAAAAAATTTATCTTCGGGCAATTTCTCCGCAAGATTTTTAATTTCAATCTCATCTTCACATCTTCGGTATGTTTTTCCTTCCCGGATGTTCCCCGGAACATCAAAGAGTTGACTTTCTGGAATTTTCTTTTCTGCAACATCTGAATTTCTTGAAATTTCGAACTCCTTTAAAATTTTAGGGGGAGGAGAAGATTTTCCACTCCAAATATCTTCGATTTCAATAACTTTCTCAGAAGCAACTTTTTCATCAACAAACTTTTCTATTATCGTAGAAGATAACGTTGCATCCCTCATTTCATATTCTTTCTCACCAGATTTCTCTATTAGATTAACATCCGACTGATGATCAAGAAACTTATCTTGTGTCATTTTCTGACAAACTTTATCTTGTTCTGATAAAAGTTCACCCTCTTCTAAGTATTTTGGAGGTGTTTTAATATTCCAAATGTCATCTACTTCTATAACTTGCTCCAAAGAAACCTCTGCTTCAACTTTTTCTTCTTTCATGAGACTAGATAAATGACTATCTTTGATGTCAGCTTCTTTCTCAACAGATTCATCTTTAAATTTAACACTTGATAAAACGTCAAGAGACTTGTCTTGAGGGATGATTTCCTCAATAATATCTGATTCTCCTGTAATTTCTACTTCCTTCACACATCTAGGAGGAGTTGGGGATGTTTTTCCACCCCATATATCTTCTATCTCGACAACTTTCTCCGGAGAATCTTCTACACCAAAAACATGTTTCTCTTGAGTTATCGCAAAAGAACTAAATGTATTTTTCAATTCAAGTTCTTTTTCAAAAGTATCTCCTAAATTTTCATCTGGTGGAAGATCAAAAAGTTGACTTTCTGGAATTTTACCTTCATCAATATCTGCATATCTTGTAATTTCGAACTCTTTCAAAAACTTTGTAGGAGGAGAAGTTTTTCCACCCCAGATATCTTCTCCTTCAATAACTTGCTTTGAAGAAACCTCTGATTCAACTTTTTCTTCTTCCATTATATGCATATCATTGATATCTTTTTCTTTCACAACATATTCATTATTAACTTTAATATCTGATAAAACGTCAAGGGGTTTATCTTGAAGGACTGGTTCTTCAGTAATATTTGACTCTCCTGTAATTTCAATCTCCTTCACATACCTAGGTGGGGGAGATGTTTTTCCACCCCATATATCTTCTACTTCATCAATTTTGTCAGAAGAATTACCTGTTTCGATAGTTCCCTCCTCTGTTAACAAAGTAGAAATAAGCGTATCTTTGATTTCATATTCTTTTTTAGCTGATTCATCTTCAGCTTTAACAAACGATAAAACATTAAGGGTTTTTTCTTGGGAGAATGTTTCTTCACCAATATCTGATGTTCTTGTAATTTCAACCTCCTGCACATATCTAGGAGGAGGAGATGTTTTTCCACCCCAGATATCTTCTTCTTCCATAGCTTGTTCCTTTGTAACATCTAGTCCAGAAGCCATTTGCGTCTTAAATATCGTGGAAGAATCGACTGTGGATTGGCTTTCAGAAACTTTCTCAACGATTTCTTCTTCCAATTTGCCACAAGAAAGAACTTCAAATTTTTCTTTGTCAGCTATATCTAAAGTGGGAGAAGTTGTTCCACCAAATATAATATCAACTTCCATAGCTTCCTCCGGAGAAACTTCTGCTTCAAAACTACCCATTTCCTTTATAGTAGAAGCGTAAGTTGTACCACTGACTTCTATTACCTTATTAAAAGATTGATCATCTTGAAATTCATCATGTGGTAATTTATCATTTAAATTATCATGCTTCATTATAAGTTCAACCCCTTTTAGAAACTTAGGAGGAGGAGAAGAGGGTTTTCCACCCCATGTATCTTCAACTTCTAGAACTTTCTCCGAAAAGATGTCTGATTCAACCATTTGATCTTTTGCTATAGCAGTAGTAGTGGTAAATAAATCTTTAACTTCCGCTTCTTTCTCAGCAGATTCTTCATTAAATCTAAGACTTGATAAAACGTCATGGAATTCATCTTGAAAGCTAATTTGTTCAGCTAAATCTGTCTCTCTTGAAATTTTAACATTCCTTATAAACGTTGGAGATGTTTTTCCACCCCATATATCTTCTACTACTTCAGTAACTTGCTCCGTGAAAACATCTGCTTTAGCAATCTGATCTTCGTATAAAAAAATAGAAATAGGTGTAGCCCTTGCATCATCGTTTTTTTCAACTAATTGATCTTCCAAATTACTACCAGAAAGATCATCATGGAATTTTTCTTCTAAAGGTTTTTCTGTAACAGTATCTGATTCTTTTGTAATTTCAACCTCTTGCACAAACCTAGGAGGGGGAGATGTTTTTCCACCCCATATGTCTTCTACCTCTAAAACTGTTTCTGGGCAAGTCTCTGTTTCAAATTTTTCTGAGTAAGTTTCAGCTTCAAGTTTTTCCTGGACTGTTTCTTCGACAATATCTGTCTCATCTGTAATAGTGGTGTCTTTAACTTCCCTTTCTTTCTCAGCAGATTCTTCTTTAAACTTTACACCTGTTATAATATCAAGGGTTTTGTCTGTTGGGATAGTTTCTTCAGCAATAAGTAATTCTCTTGTATTTTCAACCTTCTCAACAAAGGTAGACGTTTTTCCACCCCATATATCTTCTTCAACTTCGCTAACTTGCTTTGTAAAAATGTCTACTTCAACTTTTTGTTCTGCTGTTATCGATGTGGAGATACTTGTATCTTTGTGTTCAATAACTTTCTCAACAGAATCTTCTTTAAATTTACCAGCCAGTAAAACATTGTCGGGATAATCTTGTGGGATTTGTGGGATATCTGATGCACTTGTCATTTCAACCTCCTCTATAAATTTAGGAAGAGGAGATGTTTTTCCTCCCCATATATCTTCTACTTCTATAACTTGTTCGGAGGAAATCTCAGCTTCAACCTTTTGCTCTTCTGTCATCGTAGTGGAAATGACTGTATTATTGAGTACAGTTTCTTTCTCAACAGAATCCTCTTTTAATTTAGCACCCATTAAAGCATCAAAGGATTTGTCATGCTGGACTTTTTCTTCAGAAATATCTGAAACTCTTGTAATTTCAACATCCTCTGCAATCTTAAGGGGAGGTGATGTTTTTCCACCCCATATATCTTCTACTTCGACAGCTTGTTCTGAAGAAACTTTTGATTCATAAATATCTGACACTCTTGTAATTTCAACATCCTCTACGATCATATGAGGAGGAGATGTTTTTCCACCCCATATATCTTCTACTTCGACAGCATGTTCTGAAGAAACTTTTGCTTCAGGAAGTTTTTCTTCTAGAGATTTCTCTACAGAAGAATCTGGTTCTTTTGAAATTTCAACTTCTAGCATATACCTAGAAGGGAGAGATGTTTCTCCACCCCATATATCTTCTACATCAAAAACTTTCTCATGGAAATTCTCTGCTTTAAATTTTTGCTCAACTGCCATCGATGTAGAAATAATTTGATCTTTGACTTCTGTTTCTTTCTCAACAGGTTCCTCTTTAAATTTAACGCCAGATAAAATTTCAAAGGGTTTGTCTAGAGAGATAGTTTCTTCACCAATATCTGATTCTTTTATAATTTCAATTTCTTCTGCAACTGAATAATGAATTGTGCTTCCACCCCACACATCTTGTACTTCAATATCTTGCTCTGTAAAAATATCTGCTCTAGGAACCTGTATTTCTCCACCTATCGAAGAAGGAATAATTGTATC
>JABUQX010039905.1:97500-100000 GCA_015478945.1 Trachelipus rathkii | reverse complement strand
ATCTGTCATTTTCGCCAAGTTTTCACAAGGTTAGCTGAATACGGCCTACGCGTTAACACTCTTAAGTGTATGTTCGGTGTACCTTCACTAACCTTCGTCGGCAATACAATTTCTTCCGAGGGTGTCCGTCCCCTCGACGACCGTATCTCTGCCATCCGCTCTTTTTCCCTGCCCCAGAAGCAACGTCAACTTCGTAGATTCCTGAGCATGGTAAACTTTTACCATCGCTTTATCTCTTTGGCAGCAGATATTCTTCGCTTTCTCAACTCGCTTTTAAAGCCTTCTAGAAAGGGATCATCAGCCTCCATCTCCGTCGACTAGACTGATGAGGCCCGTCTTGCTTCCATCAAAGAAGCTCTGGCTTCCTCTATCCTTCTTGTTTTTCCCTCCACCACTGCTCCGACCTGGGTCCATACCGATGCCTCGGATCCCGCAGTGGGTGCTGTACTACAACAGTTTTTGCAGGATGAATGGCGTCCCATTACATCCTTTTCTAAAAAACTTCAACCTGCCGAGGTGAAGTACAGTGCATTTGGAAGGGAATTGCTTGCCATATATTTAGCTATCAAACATTTTCACTATTTCATCAAAGGTCGGGAATTCCATATTCTCACAGATCATCAACCCATCACCCATGCAATCACCGCTTCTATAGCCAAGCAATCCCCACGTGAGGCACGCCACCTTGAGTTCATTGCCCAGTTTACCACCGATATTCGTCATGTTAAAGGTGCGAAGAACATCCCTGCAGATGCCCCTTCTCGTGCCAGCGCTATTTCTCCTCTTCCTTCGCTCAACTACGAGGAGATGTCCCGCCTACAGCAGCTGGAAGAGTACGCATTCCCAGCTCACTCTACTTTTGATATTCAGAGTGTGGAAGTGTTCGGGCTTCCCTTCCCACTCCTATGTGCCATGCCATCTAGAGTACCCCGACCTAGATTGGCAAACACCTCGTTTGGTCTTCCCTTCTCCAGGACGTTAAGCTTTGGTCTAAGCAGTGTCTCAATTGCCAACGTTCTAATGTCCACAAGCACACTAGCACTCCTGTCGAGCAATTTCTTCCTCTGGAACAACGTTTTGACCAGGTTCACATCGACGTAGTTGGTCCTTTGCCTCCTTCCAATGGGTACACACACCTCTTAACTTTCATCGACCGCTATACCCGTTGGGTTGAAGCCATTCCTCTACAGGAAACCTCAGGAGAGTCCATCGCCCAGGCCTTTCTGTATCATTGGATTTCGAGATTCGGTACCCCTTCCACGGTCTCTACGGACCAGGGACTTCAGTTCGAGTTCTACTTATGGAAAGACCTTATGGTTCTTCTAGGTTCCAAACGCCTTCGCTCCTGCTGTTACCATCCGCAGTACCAAGAAATGATTGAAAGGTTCTACCGACAGCTAAAATCTTCCTTGATGGCTCATGGTAATTTTGAAAATTGGTCTGAAACTCTCCCACTCGTTCTCCTCGGCATTCGGACTTCTTTCAAAGAAGACTTACAGTGTTCATCCGCTGAACTTGTGTACGGTTCTTCCATCCGCATCCCAGGTGAATTCATCCGTCCTTCTCCTAACACTTCAGATCGACATACTTTCCCATCCCGTCTTCGTCAATGTGATTCTTAGAGGCCTCTACTGTAACTCGTCATTACAACACATCCACTTCGAACTTCAGTTACTTGTTCTCACGTTTTGGTTGTCACGATTCTCAAAATAAGACCTCTTCTAGCACGATACGACGGTCCTTTCCGTGTGCTTCAACTACATCGTAAGTTTTTCTCTCTTCAAAAGCGTACTAAAGTGGAAAAGGCGTCAGATTGATGGACAGTAACCTTCTGGTTCTGATCACAACAGTTGAGCATTGTTTCCACTTACCTCGCCCATCCTTCCTGCTCCTCTTCCTTTACGACACCTGCCCATCACTACTCAGGTTCCTTGTTCCTCTACTTCCTAGCAACCTGCTGTTCCTCCCACTCGTTCGTCAGCTCCTCTGCCTACTCTTCCTTCTCACAATCCTCCCCATTCTCGTTCACCAACTTCTTCACCTACCCCTCCTCCTTCTCCTTCTCGTTCTTCCCCTCCTTATCCTACTTCCAGTTCAGGTCGTCCTCTTCGTCCTGTTGTTCGTTTTACTCCGTAACCACTCCGTTTCTGCCCGGGGGGGTGGGGAATGTTGCTGCCGTCTCCTGACTTTTCCTGTCTTTGCGTCCCTTTTCTTAAAATTAAAAATTGTTCCTTAAGTCTTGACATAAAGGCTGAGCTCGAGTTTGTATTTTCCTTCTCATTTTGACTCGAATTTGTATTTTCCTTCTCATTTTATCTACTGAAGCCTATCATCAACATAGCTTAATATATATATATATATATATATATATATATATATATATATACTATATATATATATATATATATATATATATATATATATATATATATATATATATATATATATCTATATATATATATATATATATATATATATATATATATTAGGCTAGCGCGCG
>JABUQX010039905.1:82500-92500 GCA_015478945.1 Trachelipus rathkii | reverse complement strand
TCTGTGCCTCACTGGTTTGAAAAATCATCAAGAAAAGTAATTGCAATTGCTTGATTTATTGGGTCATGCACCTTCTACGAACACAGTTTTGAGGTGAGGGAATTTTTATGACGATGAGGTAAAAATCACATATGGAAGGAAAATTTTAAGCTTACCTACGCTAAGATTGCGTTCTTTCATTGTTGTTCGAAAAAACAAGAATTAATTTTAATTTTAAGCACCGGTGTTGCCGGAAGCGTGCGGCAGCACGCACGCGGTCTGCCATGCAGGGGGAGCAATGTGTATCTCACCCTACGGTATTCGTTAATTAAAAAAAAACAGTTTGATAGCGTCAACATTCACTCTACAAACTTTACGTAGATACCTCAAATTTAAACTGAAATAAATTGCCTAAGCTTACTTTTTAAAAGCCTAGGTGTGAAGCTCAAAAAAAATATATAGCAATTTCTTTTTACTTTTTTGTTAATATTAATTAAATTATATTTGAAAATTCACCATTTATAAAGAAAGTTTGTGTTTTTCTGTTTTCATAAATTTTTCCCTTTTATTTTTCTTACATTGGAAAATTTGCATGACCCGATTTATTTCGTTTCACATTGATTCTGATACTATTCAAACTCTTTTCTTATTAGAAAGCCGAAGTTATGTTGCAACTTTGCAACTACCACAATTCTTGAAAAATTTTCATCGACTTTCAAGCGAAAGTCTTTCAAAGCAAGCACCACATTTTCAGTATAATTAAAAGCAGTTGCTGTCACTTATGATGGAGACTGCAATGTATTACATAATGGAATAGTGAAGAAGAATAAAACAGAAATCATAATTAAATTTATAACAAACTGGCTCGTGATTACAAATTTAAAAAGATTTAAGGTTTTAAAAAAGGTTTAATATGTTGATCCATCTCATGGTCCCAGAAAGATTCAACAATTGCTTTAGAAACTTCTCTAAATTGTACTATCCATCGTAACTTTCTACCGACAGTATTACCTGTATTCGTGCTAGTTTTGTTCATTTTCTTTTCTGTCGGAAAAATTTTCCTTTTTTTTATAATAAAATATATTAGTCTCCACCTTCGTAAACTAAAATAGTGCGAAGTTGTTTTCTCTGTGCCAATAAAGTATATAGTACATGAATCTCAACAGCAATGAATATAAAGTGTCACTGTATATTTTCAACAGTTTGAACAAACACTTTTATCTAAAACCTTGCTTTATTGCTGCTGCACCACCATGTTGTTGGCTAATCAGAACGGCACTATTTATTTCAACTTTCGTAGTATTGCCTCCTCTAGATATTTCCCTTTGTTGTGAAAGAGATCGATCTGCAAATTCAAAGCAAGGAGCCAATTGAAATTCAATCAGGTGGAACAATTATTCTTGGAGTTGAGCAAGATGTAGTTCTCGGTGGATTTACTTTAGAAGAAACTTTTTAGGGTTACTTTCCTAACTGTATTTCCTCCGGAAATTTGTTTGTTGATGCTTTGGTTCAAACTTTTTTAAGGCATGGAGGATTAGTGATTCCACCAACTTCACAAACATTTTAAAATTTTTTTGTCTGCGTTGTGAACTTCTATGATTATGTTGTTTTCCCTGAACAAAAAGATTTTAAGAGCTCTTCTCCCTTATGCAGAACTTTGAAAGATGAAATTACATCTCCAATGAGCGAAGAAATTCAAACATTTATATCATCCACTATGACATTTTTTGAGGTATGTTCCACTAATTACATTTTATATAGGTTGAAATAAAAGCCGAAATGTTGAACGGATCACTACAACTAATAATTCATAATGAAAGAAATACCCATTTGAAATACAGTAACTTCAGACCAGGAGTTTCCACATGTGCACATACTTCGACGAGCAAAAATACATTTTCTTAGAAACTTATTTACTTGGGAAGTGGGTAATGTACTCTTGTGGAATTGAAGCCTGTGTCATGTGCAGTATTCCTAATACATCAGAACTTAAATTAAGATTTCTTTGTTCTCGTTCACATATCGATACAACTTACGAGATACACGTTATCACAACAAAAAGAAAAAATATTAAAGATTTTTTCTTTTAAAATAGTTTTCGTCTTGAAAAACTAAAGTAATGATCAGTTGTTTTCATTGTGCTAATAGAGTTTCTAATGTGTTTTACTTCATATAAATGTCAACATCACTGAACATGCAAAACGCTATATATTTTCGACAGCTTGAATACTTTTATATAAAAATTTTCTTCTTTGTTGCTCCTCCATCATGTCATTATCTAATCAGAAAATCACTATTTATTTCAACCTTCGAAGTATTGCCTTCGTTAGAGATTCTCCTTTCGTGCTTTCAGCAGTCATTAAACCAAAGAGATCTTCACGAACCATAAATATGTTTTCCTTATTGCTATTAATATATACTCTTAATTTGCTTTGATTAGTATATTTATTATTCTTATAAATTAAAATTAAGAGATTCAATTCATAAAAAAATTTTGATAGTTTAAATAATTTCGGGGGTAAGGGTGGGGCTACAGCCCTATCAATATATATATATATATATATATATATATATATATATATATATATATATATATATATATATATATATATATATATATATATATATATATATATATATACTATATATATATATATATATATATATATATATATAAAGTGTACTTTTATAGGTTAGGTTTGTATCCTCTATATAAGAACGCAGCAGCGTTAAGAAGGTTATGAAAAGTTTGGTCAAGTATTGTTAGATTAAGGATTTAATTGTTTTAATCTAACGATAAATAATTAACATAACTTATCATAACCTTTAACAATACCGCCATCATTCTCTAGCGAATACAGCCCTAACCTATAAAGGTTATATATATATATATATATATATATATATATATATATATATATATACATATATATATATATATATATATATATATATATATATATATATATATATATATATATATATATATATATATATATATATATATATATATATATATATATAATTGTTCAATATATATGTGTATATAGAAAACTATAAAAATATCTAAAAAAAGAAATATATATATATATATATATATATATATATATATATATATATATATATATATATACTAACAATATATATATATATATATATATATATATATATATATATATATATATATATATATAACATTGGCAGTAATGAATAGGTGATAGCGAATGTTTGTGGGTTTGATGGTGCAAGAAGAAATAGGTATTTTGGGGATGAGGTAATTAGTAGAGAGGAGGTAATAGGTAGAGTGAGAAAGTTGAAGAATGATAAATCTGCAGGCATAGATAGAATTACTGTTGAAATGATCAAGAATGAAGGCGAGATGGCAATTGAATGGATTTGGATATTGTGTAACAAAGCGTTTATGAAGGGTATAATGTTCCGAGGGATTGGAGGAGAGTTATATTAGATGGTGAGCAACTGGAACAAGTGTCTGGGTTTAAATATTTAGTGTATGTTGGATGAAAAGGGAACTGATAATGCAGAGTGTAGTAGGAAAGTTGTGAATGGATTAAGGTGGCTGGTGCAATTAAATCCTTGGTAGGTGTAAAGGGACTAAGTCTTGAGTGCGCTAGGGTTTTTGCATGAGGGTATGTTGTTACCTGTGTTAATGTATAGTAGTGAAACTATAGTCTGAAATAAGAGGTATATATCTAAAGTACAATGTGTTCAGATGGACAATCTTAGGGTCATGTTAGGTGTGAGAAGAATTGATAAAATGAGGAATGAACGTATTAAAGAGTTTTGTGATGTGAAGAAAGGGGTAAATGAGAGAATAAATCAGTCTTTCTCAAAGTGGGCGATAACGCCCCCTTGTGGGCGCTGGAGGCCTAGAGTAAGGTAAGGGACGTAGAAAAAAATGGGGGTGTTGAAGTGGTTTAGGGGGGCGATGGTTGATTTGTAATTTCATCTACTTAATATTTTAAAATTCACTGAAATTAAAACATACCTACTACACAACATCGATTATTTAGTAATTTTAGTTCATATTTCTGCCCTGTTTGATTGTATAAATTTTAGTTTTTATACTATATTTATACTATATATATATATATATATATATATATATATATATATATATATATATATATATATATATATATATATATATATATATATATATATATATATATATATATATACAAAATATATTTATATATATATATATATATATATATATATATATATATATATATATATTATATATATATATATATATATATATATATATATATATATATATATATATATATATATATATATATATATATATATATATATATATATATATATATATATATATATATATATATATTAAAATTAAAATTGATTATGTTTGTTTTAATTTGAATAAAAGATATTCTTAATATTATAAAGTTGCGTTTTAATTGCTCTCACTGGTAAAAAAGTCTCGTTTAGAATGTAAGTTTAAACTCCAGACCAGACTAATATAGCACACTATAATTAAATTAATTAAAGTAATGAATGTCATTGTGGTTTTTAAGTTTTGGTAAAATAAACAAAAATTGGGGGGCGTTGAAAAATAATGATTTTCAAAGTGGGCGGTAGACGAAATAGGTTTGAGAACCTCTGGAATAAATGAAAGTACGTTGAGATGATTTGGTCATGTGGAAAGGATGGATGATAGTCGGTTAGTTGAGCGGATGTATAGTGGTGAATGTGCTGGGAATCGACCGGCTGGGAGATCAAAGAAAAGGTGGATTGAGTCAGTAAAGGAATGCCTGGAGGTGAGAAATGTGAGTTTAATAGAGGCGAGAAGAAAGGTGCATAATAGGAGTGAATGGCTGAGTTTTGTGAGGGGGGTGTGGTTGTGGCCCACCTGGGCCAAGGGATGAGCCCCACATTGACAGGATGTCATAGTGAGGGTTCGTCGCGGTCCTGTGAAGCTCTAGGGTGGATTTTGTGACTGCGACGAGTTCTCACTAAAAGATATAAAGGGGGCGGTAGGGCTGGGCTTTCTTTTCGACTTACGTCATATTCCTCTACTACTTTTCTGTTTCCGGTGCATGTTACCCACCTTACCTCCAGTCTTGGGGTGAGAGAAGTGGGTGATTATATATATATATATATATATATATATATATATATATATATATATATATATATATATATATATATATATATATATATATATATATATATATATATATATATATATATATATATATATATATTCCTCCACTCCTGGTATTGGCGTTGCTTATATTATTTCCTGTCATATGACAGGCGGCTTTGAAGTGCACATGAAAAGATGTTTCAGACAAAGAAAGAGATATTCATTAATAAAAATTGCGTTGTCGTCAATTAAGCAATGATCTAAACGTTTCAATTGCTCTGAATGGCATTATTTGATTGTAAGCTTCTGCAAATGGTAAAATGTAGATTTGTTATAGAGATGGACCAAATATATCTATTTTCCAATATTTGCAAATGAGAATGTGACTGCGAATATATTTTCCTTAATATTCGCAAATGTGAATGTGAATTACGAAAATATATTTTTAACATCGAATGCGAATTGTTTTTCAATATATTCGCTAATACGAATATTACATACTGCTAGTAATTTGCCACTTTTTATACTGTAGCTGAAATATTTGCTTTTGTTGTAAGAGTTCAGCCATAAAAAATTGACTGAATAAAATAAATTAAGTCTTCACTTTCCAGGATATAAGACGAGGACCCATCCTTATACACACATCCCACCAGACTCTTTCCCCAACCTTCGGCCCTTTGAAACAGGAAAACAATTTTATTAATTTATAAGCGGTGCAGATGATAGGATAATCAATATTTAAAATCAATTATTGGGAGGTTGAACCTCAAAAATAATAATTTTTCAGGTCTATTAGCATTTAATCTGCTGCGTTTATACATTATAGATCAGATTGGCACCACTAGAGAGCTGTTAACTGGCAACAATTGATGGCGAACAAGTAAGGTAAGGTCTTGCTAACTGCTAAAGACCAGGATACGTCACCACATGCATCCTCCAGTATACAAGAGAATCTTCGCGTCAAGGGAATGCGTTTCTCTTTATTGCACTTGTCGACGAATTTTTGATCTCTTGATGTCGATGAAAGTGATACTTATGGATGGTTTTGAAGAAATGTTTACTGTTCTTTGTTTAACTTGAACTACTTTAGACAAATTTTTTAATTTCTTCGCATTTTTGGAGGACACTGACTTTAAACCCTGACTTTAAAGTGAATTTTTTTTTATCTAGGGGTCAAAAACGTAGCTACAGAATACAAGTCGTTGTTTTCTGAGAAATCAAAACTTTAATCAAACCGTAAAATTTCACTTAATATCATTGCTTACTATAGTTATTCCTTGAGTCATTGTCTAAGGATATTAATACGAGTACTCTCTTCAGAATGGTTACGACTAGACTGACGGCAGTTGTTGATGACGAATTTTAGTTTATTATCTTGACGATTTCTTCAAATGGTTGGAGAAGAGTAATACAATTTGGTAGAAAAGTATTGTCCAATCTTTTGCTCAAAGCTGTTGCAGTGCGTGTTAACGTCATGTAATAAAGAATGTTGTAGAACATTTTTTCTGATCTATATTTTCTTTAGCTTCTCGCGAATCATGGTCGAATAACTGAAGTGTGCGTTAATTAACTTACATTTTGAGAGGTATTCACTGACTGATGTTTGGGATGTCGAGTCATTTTTAATGGTAAGATGCAGTTGATGACTGACGAAGGGTATGTTATTTTCTCCAAAAAGAAACAAACTTTCTTAATATTAGCACCAGCATCTCTCATGACAGAGTGAGCATCTAGAGATAGGTCCCATTTTTCCAAGACTCCATTAAACACGTCAGTGAGAAATTCAGCCGTACAATGTTCAGTTAGCGGTACAGTTTACAACACAAAATTTGTCTTTTGAAGTCCTTCATCTAGAGCGTATATACTCCCACGTACAAGTCTGTCTATATACTAATTATAGTAATTTGTCAAGACTTTGAGTGTGACTTCATTTACTCACACGAACTCAAGTCGGTATAAGTCAACTCTGATTCTGGTCAACTGATAAAAAAAAAGGTAGCTAAATTTTCTAACAAGTCCCAAAAGACAGCTATATATTCGCATTGGAATGTGCCCAAATGCGAAAGCTTTTTTTTAATATCCGCGAATGAGAATGAGAGTGCTAGCAATTTTTTATATATTCGTGAATGCAAATGTGAATACTAAAATACAAGGGAATATTAGGTCCATCTCTAATATGTATTGCTTGATTTAAGCCATTGTAGTTTAGATATAGTAACACTGAAATCGCCTTGAACACACACACACACACACACACACACACATATATATATATATATATATATATATATATATATATATATATATATATATATATATATATATATATATATATATATATATTGAACGAAAAAATATATATATATGGAAAGCGTGAACGCATAAGAATACAAGAAATTACATTGACGTGCTAGCATATAAATATTACGAAGAATTTTGAAAGGATTTTTCAATTTGAAAAATCAAATCAAAAGATTAAATAGTAATAAACAACCAATCAAACACAGATCTATAGACAGAATAAAAAAAAATTCATTTATTATACATTTAGGTACAAAAATAAGTAGCGTAAATCTCTTGACTTTGATTTAAAAAAAAAAAAAAAAAAAAAAAAAAAAAAAAAAATTCTCAAAAGTATAAATATTTATTTCACATTCGACTTGTAAAGGTTGCATATAAACTTTTTTGGTCTCGAACAGACCATGAAAAAAAGATAGCATATATATATATATATATATATATATATATATATATATATATATATATATATATATATATATATATATATATATATATATATATATATATTTTCATAAAAAAATATGTATAAAAATATATATATGCTCTTTCTGTATATATATATAGTATATACTATATATATATATATATATATATGCTGAAAAGAATGCGATTTTCGGGATAAACTGAATGATGTTTTGGATGGAGTGAGTAGGAGATTCAGATTGATTGTGTTGGGAGACCTAAATGGTTGGATAAATGATAGAAAAAGGGATGATATAATAGGTGACTTTGCTGTGACGGGAGAAAATGAGAATGGTAGGAGGGTGATTGATATCTGTGAGGAGAAAGGTATGTGGGCAAACAATAATTTCTTCAATCACAAGATTATCAATAAGTATACTAGAGTTGGTGTAGGTAGAGATGGTACTGAAGTGAATAGTATGATTGATTTTGTGTTGGTAAAGAAGGAGATGTGATGGATGTTCAATCAAGGAGGGTGTTGGGGATGGGATTATTAAATCATTATGCTGTTTTATGTAATATTAACGTAATATTAAGTTAGTGGGTCTTGGATGGAGAGGGAAGATATAAGGAAGGAAGTGGGAAGAATTATGAGTGAGAAGTTAAGTGAACAAGGTAATAAGGAATAAATAGTATGTAAGAGCTCTTGCAAATTAATTTGCTGAATCTGAAAAAGATAAAACTAAACAAATCTTGAGGCGAATGAAGGAAACCTTTGCTAGAAGTACAAGAGAAGTATGTGGTTGTGCTAAAGTAGGAAGTAAGAATGTCAACAGTGAGTGGTGGATTGAAGAGGTGATGCAAGCGATTAAAAGTAAAAATGAGGGGTGGTTGAAGATGCTAAAAGCCAATGATGAGGTATCAAAAGAAAAGTGTGTGGAATTGTATAATGAGGAAAAAGGAAGACTGAAAGTTGCATACATAGGAGGAATAATGAGGCAAATGAACAGTTTGGATGGAGGATGAATGGGGTCTTACAAGGTAATAAGAAGCTCTGGTGAAATGAGACGCGAAAGGTTAATAATGAGAGTAAGGGGAATCTATAATAATAAGAGTAAGGGGAATCTCCATAGAATAATGAATAGGGATGGTGCTTTTGTAACTAATGTAGTGTATGTGAGGAGCGTGTAGAGGGAATACTTCGAAAATTTACATAACATTGATAGTAATGAAGAGGTGATAGTGAATGTGTGTGGGCTTGATGGTGTAAGAAGAAATATATATTTTGTTGATGAGGTAATTGGTAAGGAGTAGGTGATGGGTAGAGTGAGAAAGTTGAAGAATGGTAAATCATCAGGGGTAGATGGAATTACTAGTGAAATGATTAAGAAAGGAGGTGAGATGGTGTTTGAATGGATTTGAAAGTTGTGCAACAAAGCGTTTATGAAGGATATAGTTCCGATGGATTAGAGGAGAGCAGTAATAGCACCCTTACATAAGGGTAAGGGGGATATGGGGAACTGTAGGAACCAAAAGGAACTTAGTTTATTGAGTGTTTTAGGAAAGATATATGCTGGTATTTTGGTTGATAGAGTACGTCGAGTGACTGAGGAACTAATTGACGAAAAACAGGGTACATTTGGAAGTGGTAGAAGATGTGTAGATAAAGTTTTTACATTGAAACAAATGATTGAAAAAATAAGAGAGAAGAATAAATTGTATTTAGGTTTTAAATACTTGCAACAGGCGTATGATAGGATTAATAGGGAAGCTCTGTAACAGGTGTGTGATATAGGGTGTTGGTGGTAGGCTTATGAATGGAATAAAAAGTATATATGACGATAGTGAAGCATGTGTAAGAATAAATCGAGTTGAAAGTGATTGGTGTAATATTAATAGTGGTGTGAGGCAGGGATGTGTTATGTCTCATTGGTTATTTAATTTGTATATGGATGGGGTTATGAAAGAATTAGGGGAAATTGTGGAAGGGGAAGATGTTTGAATGATGGAGAATGGAAGAGAGTGGAGGGTGCCCTGCTTATTTAACGCGAAAAATTTGGTTTTGTGCGGTGAATCTGAAGAGAGTTTGAGAGGTTGAGAGGATTGGTAAAGGGGTTCGTGTGTAAAAGGAGGGGTTTGGAAGTAAATGTAGATAAGAGTAAGGTTATGGTAGTGGATGAGGAG
>JABUQX010039905.1:65000-67500 GCA_015478945.1 Trachelipus rathkii | reverse complement strand
GAAAATTGTGTATTTGTAGAGAGAAGGATCAGTAGTGTATCATAGGTCAAGAGTGTTCAAGAATTGGTTAGGATGATCTGGGATGTGTGCAGGTTCCCTAATCAAATGTTACAGATCGTTGTGAATACTGAATGTCAATGCCTCCTTCCCACCTGTATCAATATGAGAGGAGCCACGCCACTCAGTGTAGTGTACGTTGAAGTCTCCTAAATATAGGACCTCAGCATTTGGATAAGAAGAAGTAACAGTCTCGTGAGAAGTAGTAAGAAGTTTAAAAAGAGCCGGAAAATGTTCCATTAGGAGAGCAATAGCAGAAATGCAAAATAATAGTAGTAGTAATAGGAAGCAAGATCATAAGCCATAGAATATCAACGTTAGGAGACTCAAGGTTTACTAGACGTGTTACGGGAGCGTTAACGTTTATATAGGCACAGACTCCACCTTTGAGGTGGAAATTGTGAAAAAAGTTGTAATTTGAGATATTAAGTTTATTAGAGAAAGTGATCATGTCGATTATCTGTCTTCAGTTAAGCTAAAGACGATTTTTTTTAAAATCTACGTGGTCGAATAAAGTGTTAAAAGCTCTCTTGGTGCCACATGCGTGTTTTATTTTTTTTTTTAACAATGCAGAGTGAAATAAATTATAAATATAAAAATAAATTACATTATATATACGTTAAGTAAAGGTTATGTTAGTTTAGTTAGCTTACAACTTTTTAATGAATTTCCGCTCCCTAAAAGGGCTTTGCCCTTGAGATTTGAACTTATATATATATATATATATATATATATATATATATATATATATATATATATATATATATATATATATATATATATATATATATATATATATATATATATATATATATATGCGCTGCTATATATATATATATATATATATAGGTACTTTATGATTTCGCCAACCACAACAAAAAAAGACTAGATGTAAAGTTGGTATTCCGTATTTTATTATGCAGCAAGAACTGTCATTCACGCCTTTTTTTCCATTTAAAATTCAATTTAATTTATTTTTATATTTTTTTCCGTGAAGTTTAAAAAGTATAAAATATTAAATTTCAATGGATATTGAAAATCATTTAAATATAAAGAATTTAATGTAATAAAATTATTTTCCTAATAGTCCTAATATCAGTGTTACAAGTAATATGTTTCAAAATTAAAATTATATATGAAAATAAATTAACACTATTGTTTGGCAAGTACGTTCAATGTTTTGTGTATGAGCTTTTTCTTTGTCTAAAATATTTTTTTTTAAAGAGCCATAATCCATATCTAAAATACTACAACATCTACCGGGAAAAGGAATACATTGCTGGAATACTGGTAAAATTTAGTAAAAAAAATAAAAAAAAAAAAAAAAAAAAAAAAAAAAAAAAAAAAAAAATCTCAAAAACTACAATATTAAATTTTGCTTTTTTTTTTTTTTACTAAAGAAAACCCCAAGGGTAGGACAGGCCTTTGGGTAGACTAATTCCCCCTCGGGGAGGGTCATCGGAACCCCGCTCTTTGGTATTTAGGTGTCACGGGGGTTCCTCCCCCCCTCCGGGGTATGGAAAACGTCCCCTCTGTCCCCCGTCGAGCCCCCTACATTGCCGTGTAATACCTTTACAAATAATATATATATATATATATATATATATATATATACTATGTCACCCGCCGGCTCGAGCTCCCCCCCTTTTTTTTTTTTTTTAAACATTTTCAGCACTAAAATGTTGCCAGGATTCCAACAATGTATTCCTTTTCCCTGTAGCTATTGTATTATTATTATTATTATTATTATTATTATTATTATTATTATTATTATTATTATTATTATTATTATTATTATTATTATTATTATTATTATTATTATATCGAACAAGCAGTAAAAGAAATCTAAAAAATGTATTAAATAAATAAATAAATGCAATGTAATTATAAATTAATATGCGCTAAGCTCAAAAAACCTTAATATATGGTCTTTTCTTCGTGTACTAAACCTTTTCCTTTTCGCGAACCATAAGTGCTTGCGAGATTTAAAATATTTTGCGAGATTTAAACTATTTTCTTTCTGATTTACAACAATATTATGATATTACTACCAACCTTACAAAATTAGTGGTTGGCGAAATCACAAAGAACCTATATATATATATATATATATATATATATATATATATATATATATATATATATATATATATATATATATATATATATATATATATATATATATATATATATATATATATATATATATAACATATATATATATAATATATATATATATATATCATATATATATATATATATATATATATATATATATATATATATAACTAATATATATATATATATATATATATATATATATATGTAGAAAAATGTGTATCCAGAATAATGCATATATTCCTTGTATAACATAATATAATAATAATATATATATATATATATATATATATGTATAATATATAATATGTAATAATAATATGTA
>JABUQX010039905.1:17500-20000 GCA_015478945.1 Trachelipus rathkii | reverse complement strand
TATTATCACTTTGTCAGATATTTATGGTTAATGTTGCCTCCCTTTTATTTTTATATTTTCCTATTTGTCATTTCCTTCAATGTTTGATTCTAGTACAGATGATGACCTAAGAAGAGAGGTCGAAACGTCGGTTGTTTTTATGGATAGTTCCTGTAAATAAAACTATACGTTTGCGGCAGTGGTTTCAACCCTCTTTATTTTACACTTAAAATTGCTAAGAAACAAACTTTCATCAAGTATATATTATATATATATATATATATATATATATATACATATATTATTATATATATATATAACCACTATATAATATATATATAACTATATAATATATATATATATATTATATAATATATATATTATATATTATATATTATATATTTATATATAAATATATATAACTATATAATAATAATTATGTATATATATATATATATATATAATATTATATATATAATTATATATATATATATTATATATAATATATATATATATTATATATATATTAAATATATATATCTATATATATATATATATATATATATATATGGCAATGCGAATGAAATATGAAAAACTTTCGATCTGTTTTCTTGCAGATTTTCAATCATGGTTCAGAATCTATTTAGGGTGTCTTTTCTACAAGACAAGGTGCACTAATGCGTTAAACTAAAGTAGTACCCTCTTTGTCTCTCCTTAATGAAAAATGCTGGCGGAGCTTGCCAGAATAATCCCTTAGCAACTTTAGATATTTGCTATATTTTCTAAATATTCTTACGGATGCTAAAAAAGATAACAAGCAACAGTAAAGACATCTCATGCAATTAACTTTATCTCATCTTCTTCCACTTCTGGTGTTGTTCCATTGTTTATTCATAACTTTCTTCTCTTCTCGGATGTCCTATGGTCTTTATGAGTGATAATATCGACCTGTGCGTGCGTGGGATTCTGTTATTTATCATGCATATATTGAGAAAAGCATTTCATATCTTTATTTCTTAAGGAATTGTGCTAGTTAAACTTGTTTTTTTTTACGCGTTTACTCATTTCTTAAATACTAAAAACGTTTCTTAACCCTGAACCGTGCACACATCTCTCTAATGTTGAAGATCAGGAAGCCGGTTCTGGAATACAAACACACACATAGATACACACTAACAGGACACACACCTATACACACAAAATTCTCGCGAAAGTAATTGAACTTAATCTAATTCTCAAATGCTTGGATCATTTAATTGCGGCTGTGATTTTTTTCGATTTAACTTCTTTCAGCATATGATTTTCATTTTAGGAGATCAGTTTGGTTATGTTAATTTCATGTCATAATGGATGCTCTGTCATCTTCGGAGTAATAGGGAATATGTTTTAGTCCTTGATATTCTTTAAAAGCGCGTTTCTTCAGGTTTCCACCATCACTTAACAAACTCATCTCCAGTTTTGTCTTCCACCTCTTTCATCTTCTCACAATTTTTTTTCCTATTGCAGACTATTATTAACTTCCAATATATTTTTATTTCTCAAATTTCTCGATAGAGTTGCAGTTAAAGACGGAGTAAAATTATGAGTCGGAGCAGAAGTTGGAGCAAAACTTAAGAGCCATAAAATTATATCCAGCACCAAATTTTTCCTGTCAAGGGTCAAATCCCTTGTATCAACCTCAAATTTGCACGGATATTTTATTTAAAGTAACAAACAGAAAATCAAAAATAAGCTAGCTGGTCGGTAAATAGATAGGTATATATAGATCGGTAACCATATACGCAACTATCTAATTTCCCATTAATATTTCATAGATGGTTTCAAGTTGCATTGTCATTGTTAAAAAAAAAAATTGTAATTAAGTTAATATGAAAACATGACCTTACCATATTTTTTTCATTATAGAATTTAATGTTTCACATTAATTATGTAAGTAAAAAAATAGTAAAACAATTTAATAATTAATTATAATTAACCATTTTTCCATAAAATATTTCATTAAAGTATTTAAAACTAATTTAAGAGAGAGAGAGAGAGAGAGAGAGAGAGAGAGAGAGAGAGAGAGAGAGAGAGAGAGAGAGAGAGAGAGAGAGAGAGAGAGAGAGAGAGAAACTTGTTTATACCTTGTTATTATACAATGTTGTAAAAGATTAGAAAAAAAATCGGGCAAAACAATTAAAACCTTTAATATGATGTCACCTTAAAATATTTAATCTTCACGAAATGACAAAACTAAGCAAATTATTTTTGAACCAGTGTTAGAGCAATGAAATGGACCAATACTGGAGGAGGATGTTCTAAAACAAATACCTTATGTAAGAGTGTTAGGTTATTTGAAGCAGGTTAATACCTGTATATATAATACCCGTAAACCTGTATACAAAGAAGAAGTTAAGAGATGTCAAAGATCTCAAGAAATTCCTTATTTGAATTAGCTGAAGAAAGCTGTTGATTGAAAATAGTATACTTTGACGTATGATAGTGCATCTAAAAGACTAATCAAAAAGATTTTTCTCAATTA
>JABUQX010039905.1:10000-12500 GCA_015478945.1 Trachelipus rathkii | reverse complement strand
TATATATATATATATATATATATATATATGAAAAAAAGATCAATAAATCTTCTTATTAACGATTAATTGTGAAAATAAGATCGATTAACGATTGTTTATTGATTATTTGGTGCCAAATCAGAAGGAAAGATTATAATCAATCGACGAAAACAGCATTTAACAGCACTTGAATTGAGCAAAATGAAGGAAATAAGAAGCAGTAAAAAAAGAACTGCAATTTTTTAAAACAGTTAATAGCCCTAATTACCACCACTCACGGACATAGCCCTAATCGATATACTTAATATTGCTTCAATGGTTATGGAGGGTGCAATAACAACAGTTCAGTTTCTTTGAGGACGATATAACTTCTGGAGCACATTTTGAAAATTTAAAGTTTTATATTCTAAGACCTTTTGTTCTTATTCAAGGAAGTGGTGGACCTTTCTAGAAAGTTTCTAAGTAGGAATCAAAGCAGAGACCTTCGAAACACAAGGCTGATTCGTTACATATAAGATATGTACAAATTTTTGAAGCATTGAGAGTTCAAAATAAATTTTAAATTGCATAGTTTATTTTATATCTACAAACCCTCATTATATATATATATATATATATATATATATAAATATATATATATATATATATATATATATATATATATATATATATATATATATATATATATATATATATATATATTATATAATATAAATATATATTATATATATATATATATTTATATATACTATATATATATATATATATATATATATATATATATATATATAAGTATATTATATATATATATATATATATTATATACTATATATATATATATTATATATATATATATTATATATATATATATACTATATTTATATATATATACTAACTATTTATATATATAATATAATATATAGTAAATATAATATTATATATATATATTATATATATATATGACTATGATATATATATATAATATGTAGATTAAATAATAATATATATATATTATATATATATATAATATATATTATATATATATATATATAATATTATATATATATATATATAATTATATACTAATATAAATATAAATATAAATATAAATATATATGATATATATATATATTATATTATATAATATATAAGTATATATATATATATATATATATAATATACTTATATATATATATATATATATAATATATAGAAACCATTCAGTAAAGAATTTTTTCTCCTGCCAGTTTTTTTTATGGGGGAAAAAGAAGAAAAATTATTTCAATGGAGGAGGAAAACAAATTTTACATTTGCTGCATAAGAAAAACAGTGTAATAATTTATAATATTTAAGTAGGTTAGTTTAGGTTTAAGTAATACGTAAGTAGTTTTTAAGTAAGTAAAATAAGGATAGTAAATAAGGTTATTTAAGTATGGCGTTTGGTTATATTTGACAAATTTATAACTTATTTTTATTGTGGATAAACTTTTATATCTTAATATGCTTTAGTGGTTTCAAAATAAAGGCTACCGGCACGGTTATAATCAGAGTTACCATTCAGATTTGCACCGGTTTGATTAAAAAAATACTTCTAAGAAGTGGGAAAAATACAAAATTTTAGTAAATTATACGCCTTGTCGGTTTGAAGAATCGTTACTGAATTAGACCATACATTATATTTATATATATATTTATATATTAAGATAATAATATATAATATATATAATATATTATATATATATATAGCTATAATATATTATTATTATAAATATATATATATATATATATATATATTATACTAGTTAATATGTATATATATATACTATAAATTAACATTTAATATTTTTAAATCTATTATGAATTCTTATGAATTATTATCATAAAATAAATCAATTAATAAATCCGGATTAATTTAATCAAATAAAGATCTTGGATGATCACTAGCAATAGTACTAATGCATCAAACCACGCCACACACACCCACCCACACCCAACACCCACACGCACACCCAGCACCGCACACCCACCCACACACCATACAACACACCGCAGCACCCACACCCACACCCATACACACACACAATATACATATATATGATATATATATTATATATATATATATATATATATGATATATATATATATATAATATATATATATATATATATTAATGTCCATGATGGGCAAAAGCCCTAGGTCTACCAAATTCTTCCAAGACCTAGGATAAACTCTCATAAGGAGTCCATTCAATTCAAAGGCCGTCATGCACACATGGCGTTTTAATGAAAGTATACAAGTCAAAAGGTAGCGCTGGCGAAATAGATAAAGGAAAGTATGTCCCAGACTTTACCAGTGGAGTACACTTTCGATTGAGCACAGCGGTCAAGTCTGAGGTTAAAGAGTTTTAGAGAGGAAGAATGAGACTGTGGAGAAAGAAGTCGCGTGAGCATATTTCAATGGAGAAGGTATGAGAGTGGATTATTCAGAAGAGCGGTGTCCGTTGTAAAAGAGAGAGAGAGAG
>JABUQX010039904.1:45000-52804 GCA_015478945.1 Trachelipus rathkii | reverse complement strand
AGAGAGAGAGAGAGAAAGGAGAGGAGAGAGGAAAAGAGGAGAGAGGAGGGGAGAGAGATGGAAACGAGAAGAAGAAAAGGAGAGAAAGAGGAGAAGCGGAGAGGGAAGAGGAAGAGGTCGGACGGAAAGAGGTGAGGGAGCGAGGCAGGGAGAGAGGACGGAGGGACTATGAGAGGAGGGGCAGAGAGAAGAACGTCGGGGAGGGAAAAGGGACGAGGAGGAGAGGATGAGAGGGAGAGAGCAAAAGAGAGGAGATGAAGAGGCCGCGAGTGGAAGAGAGAGGAGAGAGAGAGAGAGAGAGAGCGAGAGCGGCAGGGCAGAGGCTGAGTGAGAGCGACAGGGAGAGAGGGCGGGAGAGAGAGAGCGTGTGAGAAAGTGAAGGGAGCAGAAGGAGGAGGACGGAGGAGTTGAGATGGGAGAAGGGAAGGAGGGAGGTAAGAAAGACAAAGGGAGAGAGACGACGAAAAAGAAAAGAAAAGGAGAGAGAGAGAGAGAGATGAGAGAGAGATGAGAGAGAGAGGAGGAGAGAGGAGAGAGAGAGGAGAGGGAGAGAGAGAGAGAAGAGAGAGAGAGAGAGAGAGAGAGAGAGAGAGAGAGAGAGAGAGAGAGCAGAGAAGAGAGGAGAGAGAGATCAAGAGAGAGAGGAGAGAGGAGAGAGAGAGAGAGAGGAGAAGAACAGAGAGAGAAGAGAGAGAGAGGAGAGAGAGAGAGAGAGAGAGAGAGAGAGAGAGAGAGAGATGAGACAGAGAGAGAAGAGAGAGAGAGAGAGAGATGTAGATCGAGGAAGAGATGAGAGAGAGAGAGAGAGAGAGAGAGAGAGAAGAGAGAGAAGAGAAGAGAGGAGATGGATGTATTTAGAAGGGACAAATTTGATTTGCTCGCTGTGACAAAGACTGAAAGGAAACTGAAAATGGAGTGGTGTGGTGTGAAAGTGTGTGTGTCGCTGGCTGTGAAAGGAAAGACAGGGAGAGAAGGAGTGCAATTTTGCTGAGGGCGACTATGGTACAGAGCTATGCGGTAGACGGTGTTTGTGAGTGGTAGAATTCTAATGCGTTAAATTTAAGTATTGAAAAGGTCAAGCAAGGCTTATGTTGGTTGTGACGTATGGTCCATCTGAGGGAAATGTTGAGAGAGTACGAGCTTTTGGGATAATGTTTGAATGATGTTGGGATGGGGCAGTAGTAGGAGCTCAGATTGAAAGTTTGGGACCTGATTGGTTGAATAGGTGATCACAAAAAGCCGATGGTTATAACAGTGGTTTTGGCCGGTGTTGTGAGAAACTATATGAAACATTGGTAGGAAGGTGATTGATTTCTGTGAGAGAGAGGTATGTGTGTAGAGTAATACTTTCTTTAACACAAGAGTATTCATAAGTATACTAGAGTTGGTGTACGGTAAGATGGTATCGAAGTGAAAAGGATGATTGTTTGTGTTGTGAAGAAGGAGATGTTGAATATGTGTTGGATGTTAAATCAGTGAGGGTTTAGGAATGGGGTCGACTCCTCACTCCACGCCCTGAATTCCCACTTATGATGTTCCCTACTGTAAAACTTAACGTTCCAGTCGCCGCGGGGCTTGGCATGGAGGGAAGGTTGATACCGAAGGAAGTAGTTAAATAAGAGTAAGAAGTTCAATCGAACAAGGTATAAGGATAAAGTAGTGTAAAGAACGCTCACAAGTAAATCAGTTTGAATGTGAACAAGTTGAAACTGAAAAAAAATCTGGGAGCAAATGAAGGAAGTATTGTTAGCAGTGCAAAAGAAGTATGTGGATGTGCTAAAGTAGGAGTATAGATGTTAACATGACGTGGTTGGAATTTTCAGGTGATGCAAGCGTAGTTAAAAGTAAAAAAAGGAAGCGTGGTGAATTTACTAAAAGCCAATGATGAGTTTTCAAAGAAAGAAAGATGCTTTGGAAGTATATAAGGGAGGAAAAAGCAAAATACTAAAAGGTGGCATACGTAGAAGAAAAGAAGAGGGTAAATCGAACAGTTTGGAAGGAAGGAATAAAATTTGGGGGGGGACTTAAAAGGGAATAGGAAGCTCCGTTCTTTAAGGAAGCGGTGAAAGGTTAAGAATCGAAATAAGGGGAACCGGCTTAGAATAATGAATATGGATGGTGTTTTTAACTGATGAAATGGATTGTGAGTGGAGTTTGGAAAGAACACTTCGAAAAAAGCTGAATAATAATTAAACAGTAATGAAGGGTGATAGTGAATGTGTTGTGGGTTTGATGGTGCAAGGAAGAATAGGTATTCTGGGGATGAGGTTATTAGCAAAGGGGAGTAGATGGTAGTGAGAAAGTTGAAGAATGGTATTACATGGTTGAATTGATCAAAACGGAGGCGATAGATTGGTTCGATGATTCGGATCTGGAGTTGTGTATATAAAGCGTTTAAGGAGGGGCTATAGTTCGAGGGGATGGAGATGAGAGCCGCCAAGTAATAGTACCCTTATATAAGGGTAACGGGACGGATAAGGGGAACTGTAGAAATTCTAGGGGAATTAGTTTATTGGTGTTGTAGGGAAGATATATTGCTGGTATTTTGGTCGAAAAGAGTGAGTCGAGTGACAGAAGGACTGATTGGTGAAGAACAAGGTGCGTTTAGGAGTGGTAGAGGGATGTGTGGATCAAATCTTTTACATTGAAACAAATGATTGAGAGAAAAATGAGGGACGAGAAGCAAGAATAAATTGTATTTAGTTTTATGGATTGCCACACAGGCCCGTTGATAAGGAGTTAATAGGAACTCGTAAGGCAGTGTTAGTGATATATGGTGTTTGGTGGTTTTAGGCTTCTGAATGGAATTCAAAAGTATGTATGACGATAGTGAGGCGTGAATAAAGAATAATTGGTGTCAAAAGTGTTAGGTTAGTATTAATAGCGGAGTGAGACGGTTGTGTTATGTCTCCTTGGTTATTCAATTTGTATATGGATGGGTTATGAAAGAATTAGAGGTGGGGATGGCAGGAAATGGTGTTAGAATGATGGAGAATCGAGATGAGTGGAGGGTGCCTTACCTATTATATGCGGATGATTTGGGTTTGTGTGGTGAATCTGAAGAGAGAGGATTGGTAGAGAGATTTGGCAGGGTGTGTAAAAGGAGGGGTTTGAAAGTAAACGTAGATAAGAGTAAGGTTATGGTTGATAGTGAGGACAGTCCTCAGTGTGGTTATGCTAGATGGTGAGCAGCTGGAACAAGTGTGAATTTAAATATTTAGGGTATGTGTTGGATGAGAAAGGAACGGATGTTGCAGAGTGTAGTAGGAAAGTTGTGAATGGCAGGAAGGTTGCTGGTGCAATTAAATCGTTGGTGAATGTTAAGGGACTAAGTCTTGAGTGCGCTAGGGTCTTACATGAGGCTATGTTGTTGCCTGTGTTATTGTATAGTAGTGAGACTATGGTCTGGAATAAGTATAGATCTCAAGTTCAATGTGTTCAGATGGACAATCTTAGGGGCATGCTAGGTGTGAGAAGAATTGATAAAATGAGGAATGAACGTATTAGAGAGTTGTGTGGTGTGAAAGGGATAAATGAAAGAATAAATGAAAGTATGTAGAGATGGTTTCGTCATGTGGAAAGGATGAATGATAGTCAGTTGGTTAAGTGAATGTATAGTAGCGAGTGTGTTGGGAACCGACCGGCTGGGAGACCGAAGAAAAAGTGGATTGAGTCAGTAAACGAATGTCTGAAGGAGAGAAATGCGAGTTTGGCAGAGGCGAGAATAAAGGTGCATAATAGGAGTTAATGGTGGGGTTTTGTGAAGGATTATGGTTGTGGCCCATCTGGGCCAAGGGATGAACCCTTACACTGACGATTTACCATAGTGAGGGTCCGTCGCGGTCCCGTGAAGCTCTAGGGCGGTAAGGCTGGACTTTCTTTTCGACTTTTGTCATATTCTTCTTCTGCTTTTCTTTTCCGATGCATGTAACGCACCTTACCCCTAGTCTTGGGGAAAAGAAGATGAGAAATATATATATATATATATATATATATATATATATATATATATATATGTATATATATTTAGAACGTTTTATATATATTTAATTAAAACCTTTATAATTTATAACATTTTTATTATTCGTTATAATTTATTAAATATAGTAGGTATATATATATATAGTATATTATATATATATTAGTGATGCACCGATACCATGGTTATCAGTGTTACGCGTCGATTTTTTTGAGATATCGTTGATCGGTATCGGGAATTTGAGATTAGTATAGTTAGTATCGGTATCGGTAAAAATTTTGCCGATACCTTTAACCGATACCACACATTTTGTGTCTTTAATTGATTTCGAATATATATATATATATTATATATATATATATACCGTATATAATATTATATATATATAATATATATATATATATATATATATATATAGTATATATATATATTATAATATATATATATATATATATATATTATATATATATTATATATATATATATATATATATAATAATTTATTATATATAATATATATATATATATATATATATATATATATATTATTATATATATATAATATATAGTATATTATATATATATATCTATATATAATATATATATATATTATGATATATATATTATCACGTACCATGTCCGACATTGCTGCAGGGTGGTGTTGGAAGTTGAAAGGTTTTGAGCTTATCAACACCATTCAGGAAAAGCAAGATTTGATAGAAGGGGGTTTTCAGCACATTGCTATCAGACGAAGAGAATTTAAAAATTTCTTCAATGACTCAACTAATTCGAGAAGGGTAGCTTCACCCTTTCTAGAAATTAAAGTTTTAAATTTCTTCTTTTTTAATTTTGCATTATATATATATATATATATATATCCGCATATTTGTCTATAGTTTCCCTATATATATTATATATATATATATATATATATATATATATATATATAATATATATATATATATACTATTACTATATAATATATATATATATATATATACTATATATATATATTATAATCTTGATATTATATATATATTTATATATATATATATATATATATATATTTAATATATATATAATATATTTATATATATATATATAATGATACTATATATATATTATATATATATATATATTATTTATTTATATATATATATATATATTATATAAGTATATATATAAATATATATAATCGGCAATTTGTCTGATATTTCCTCATCTTATCGACCATTACTGAATGTTAAATAGGCGTTTTCGTTTTTTGCATTTGTGCTACGAAACGTTAAGTGAAATGCTTTTTTTTTTTTTCGCGGGAAGGGGGGGGGTTTGCGTTCGTTTTTGTAAAACAGCGCAAAATCGTAAGAAATGCTTACCCACACGTAAAGAATTTCCGTAATTCTATAAGTTGCTATTTTCCTGTGATGCTGAATTATAGCACGTTCTTACGAAAATGTGTAAACCAAAAAAATATGAACTGCGATGGGTAGGGCCCGTTTAATTGAATGAACATTTCATTTCAATAAAATCCAGCTTTAAATCTAATTTTCTTCCAAATCGATAAAACTCCATCACAATAGTTGATTATTTTTATCTAGGGAAAGTTTGTGATTTTTTATCTTTATTTGTTTATCTGAAATCGACTGGCTCCATCACAACAGATGATTCCAATTACTAACTCTAACCCTAACCTTTTGCTCTTGTCTGAGACTCAGATGGCTAAGAATTCATCCTCTAACTCGTTTAATGTTTCCAACTATTAAACCTTATTTTCATAACTTTCCGCCTAAAGGGTGAAGTGTGTGCCTATGTAAACATTAACAACTCCTGAACACGTCTCGTGAATCTCGAATCTCCTAACTTTCTTTCTGGGGCTCAAAATCTTTCTTCCTTTCTACTACAAGTAATTTGTGCTTCTGCTACTGTTATCCTAATAGAAAAGATTTTCACTCTTTCTTTGAATATCTTACTACTTCTCACGAGACTGTTATATCTTCTCATCCAAATACTGAGGTCCTCTATTAAGGGGATTTCAATGTACACAACACTGAGTGGTTGGGGTCCTCTCATACTGATTTAGGTGGGGAGGAGGCCGAATCATTCAGATTCTCAACGATCTAGAGCAACTAATCAAAGAACCTACACACATTCAGGATCGTTCCCAACCAATTTCTTGAACCACACTTGGAACCTATGTTTCACCCACTAGTCTTCTCTCTATAAAATACACCAGTTCGTTCCTTAACCTCTTAATTTTCAATATTTTCTTCTCCAACAGCTCGCATCCCTGCCCTATGCAGTTTTTCTGGCACTTTAATCGGGCTGATTGGGGAGCCTTGCGTCGCTTCTACGCTAACTATATTTTGAATGACTGCTTTGACTCTGATGCCCCTTCGGCTTCTGCCATTAACGTTTAATGTTTCCAACTATAACTTATTTCATAATTTCCGCCTAAAGGGTGGAGTGTGTGCCTATGTAAACATTAACACTCCTGTAACACGTCTCGTGAATCTCGAATCTCCTAACTTCGATGTTCTGTGGCTCAAAATCTTTCTTCCTTCTACTACAATAATCTTGTGCTTCTGCTACTGTTATCCTAATAGAACAGATTTTCACTCTTTCTTTGAATATCTTACTACTTCTCACGAGACTGTTATATCTTCTCATCCAAATACTGAGGTCCTCTATTAAGGGGATTTCAATGTACACAACACTGAGTGGTTGGGGTCCTCATACTGATTTAGGTGGGGAGGAGGCCGAATCATTCAGCATTCTCAACGATCTAGAGCAACTAATCAAAGAACCTACACATTCAGGATCGTCCCAACCAATTCTTGAACACACTTGACCTATGTTTCACCACTAGTCCTTCTCTCTATAAATACACCATTTTCGCTCCTTATATCTCTTAATTTCAATATTTTCTCTCCAACAGCTCCATCCTGCCCTATGCGTTTTTTCTGGCACTTTAATCGGGCTGATTGGGAAGCCTTGCGTCGCTTCTACGATACTATCAATTGACATGACTGCTTTGACTCTGTGACCCTTCGCTTCTGCCGATTAAGGTGAGGAGCTGTAATCGTTGGACGGGGATGAGCAGGTTAATTCCTTCTTCGACTAAATCTTTCTTTCCTCATAATCCATGGTTCGATCGTGCTTGTTCTCTGGCCATTCAGACTAGAGACAGCGCGTATCGGGAGTGGAAAAATTCTCGTTCTCCTATCACTCTCGCTAATTTTCACTCAGCTAGAAATCGTTGCAGGGATACTCTTCAACAAGCAAAGCGGGCTTTCATCAAACGAAAGTGCGCTAACCTCCTTGGTTCTCCTACTGACAATCTTTCGGCCTCTTGCCAAAAACATCTCCAAACAATTTCTGTAAAATCTCCTTTCCTTCTTTATTCGATCTGATGGCTCTGTTGCTAACTCTCCAACTGAAAAGGCCAATCTCTTAGGCCTCCTATTTTCCTCTAACTCAACCTTGGACGATTCTGGCATTCCTCCTCCTAATCCTTCTCCTCTCAGGTGTCCTATGTCTTTGCCTGTGATTACATTTGATCGGGTGCATGGGCTCCTGAACTATGAACGTTAGGAAGGCGGGTGCCCGGGATTGCATTCCTTCTCCAGAGTTTGAGGGAATTGTGTTTACGTGCTGACCTCGCCCCTCGTTCAACTATATTCTTTATGTCTTAATACTAACACTTTCCCTCAGTGTTGGAAACGCGCACATGTCCAACCTGTTCCGAAAAAAGGAAGCCGCTCTGATCCTTCTAACTATCGCTTTTGCGATAAAATGAATTTTACTATTTTCTTTGCTTTTAATTTAG
>JABUQX010039904.1:10000-40000 GCA_015478945.1 Trachelipus rathkii | reverse complement strand
GAGGATATAGCGTAAAACTGTTTGTTCATTTTACGAAAATGATAATATCACAGGGCAATGCCAGTTGTAAAAGAATGCATAACAGTAATAGAATCGGATGGATATAAATCCATATACAGATTCAAAAGAATGGTTCCCCAACATGAAAATTGGTTTCTCTAAATTCGCAGAGTCAAGGCCAAAACAATGTGTACTAGCTGGTCAAAGGGGCACTCATCCTGTATGTGTGTACAATTTACTAAAATGTCAAGTTGAAGCTAGGAGTGCTAACAAATGGCAAATTAAAACCCTATAAACATGGTCTTGCAAAAATGTTGTGCAATCCACCCTGAATAGCTTGCAATCTTGGTCACTGTACGATTTGTCTTGGTGAAGGTGGTTGATTTGCAGTAAACAAACCAGCAAGTGAAATGGGATCAAAAATAAATTTTTTAAGCTATCTACTTGACTTTCTATTAATTGAGCTTCACTATTTAATCCTTAAAGAATTATTGAATTAATTTTGGTTTTATCAGTTTTCAATAACTTCAGATATTGTTGTAAGTTTATTACTGAAGAACACATTTTAAACAAATTTTTGCCATATCTTAATCCATATCTGCCCATAGAGAAGCTTTTTGTGATTAAAATTTTTGCTGGACCTTTGAGTTGTTTCATTAGACAAGAATGTTTAGCAAATTTATTGTATTTCTCTCTATCCATTATTTCTTCAAAGTTTTTTATGAACCTATCAAAGTCTTCAGGCTTTCCACCAAATTCAGGGAGCTGGAGTTCGGGTCGTTTTAAACCAGAGAAACCAGTTTCATTATGATTATTAGAAGAAATATTCTGCATAGGACTTATTTTATTTTCAATTTCACTTATGAGAGATGAGATGCCAAAGGCATAGTACTCATTTTTTTCACAAATTTTATCTGCGCTTTCAAATGTAAATTCTTGACAGTCAGCGTAAACATTTATTATTTTATTGTCCAACTCTGTAACTTCTTTTAATTTTGTTTTTAAATTTAAGATGAGACCCTTTAACTCATTATCAGTGTATAAATCTATATCAGCTGTAATCTTATTTATCATTGCAATGGCCCTTTTGTCCCACTTTGTTTAATAAAATCAACTTTGCTGAAAATATTAGGGTTGAGGCTTGCCATCATAATTATTTATTAATAAAATCTTGTTCTCTTGGGTCCACTACATCCATGTTGAAAAATAATCTTTTGTTTTTATACCTGCTTAACAGTATGTATTTATAACCTATATACACAATATTATTATACGGGTACATAAGTATGCCTACTAATATCTCGGGTATATATATTTTATTATTTGCTATTTTTTTATATGTAGCAGGTATTAATATATTAATAAACCTACCTTAGTATTATTATATTATAAAGATCAGACTATATATATCGGTGCTTATTTTTAGTCACAATAGAGCCTATGTGGCTTCAACTCAAATATATTTATATATTATAGTTGTAATAAATATACTGAATATACAGTATACGATATGTTTTGTGCCTATATTTTCTATACAGGCTTTATATATTTTTTAGATCTATTACAGCTATGTATTATTACCAATGTTTATAGTTTTAACACAGTATTAATAGGCCCTATATATTTTCTAAGACCATATACCAGACTGAGAAAGGAATGCTCATTGTGCTGGCGTGAAAGAAGGACCATCCTAATCGACTCGCCATAACAGAGAAAATATGCATAAATATCATGAAAAAATAGTGAAGGAGAGGGGTGAATTCAAAGAATTTTAGTTTTAAATTTACTTATAAGAAATGGTGTATGTTACATTGTGAATTTAAGATTTATATAATTTTAATTTTATTAGTTTAAGGGAAGGAAATAGAATATATCAGATGGAATAGAACTCTTCTCTCTAACTTTACTGATTTCCTTCTTTCAGATAAATTATTCATATTATTATTATTCAGAGCCAATCCTTATCTGAAAGGATAAGATTTTATAGCTATTATTATTATTATTAATCATTATCATTATTATTATTATTATTTATTAACTATTATTATTATTATTATTCAAAAGATAAATTTAAATCTATTCATTTATTCAATCTGTTAATAATTTAAAAGCAATGGTTAATAATTTTAAAACTCTTCGATCCCCTTACTCTCTAATTCATTACATAAATGAAGGGAGACCAAATTTGGGTTAAACAGCAAATCAAAACCCAAATCTTTAATTTCTTTTTCTCACCTTTGTTGGTAGAGTTCTCCAAGTATTTAACTGAATTGCACCTTCAATCTGAATAATGATTGTCAAACAAACAATAAGGCCCTCTTCTAGTCGAATACCAGCAGATACTTATTAAACCTAAGTAGTGTTAATGCAATATCCAATCTATTATTTAAATTAGGTCCTGGTAAGCTAACATTATTATGTGATAAGTTAGTTGGTTGAGTTTTATCACATAAGTTCGACAAATATACAATTCGGCATTTTGTCGTTTCTACATGATCTCTAAAAACTGCATTATGAGCTAAAAATGAAACTATTATTATTTTTTACTGTATTTATTTCAACAGGTTGAATGATACCTTGGTTAAGTTGGTCAAATATGACATTATTGTACGCTTCTAATTTAAGAGGCTCTTTTTTATATTTTTTTAGTATTGATTTCAATACAGAATTAGCCAAATAAAAATTATTTGGCAAAAATTTTATTAATTTATTATTCCATAAACAAGGCATAATCAATCGACCTGTATCCACATCTACAAGTGTATTTGTAATCAAGTATTTTATAAGTTCCATATCTAACTCTGAGAATATTTTAGGACATTCAAAATTATCGTAATTTAATAAATCATTTAAATTTTTATTTACTAGATCATCATCCAATTCTATGCTAGTATTATTATTTTGAGCTAGAGATGAGATAGAGTAATCCATTTCTAGTCATTCCATCTTAATACTAGCATAGAATTGGATGATGATCTAGTAAATAAAAATTTAAATGATTTATTAAATTACGATAGTGATGTCTAAATGTCTCAGAGATAGATATGGAGGCTGTAAATATGGTCTAATCTGCACTAATGAATGATTTGAAAGATGGGTGATTATCTTGTTTAGGTAATGAAATTAATAAAACTGCCAAACCAGTACAATTTGGCTAATTCTTGTTAATCAATACTAAAAAAATATAAAAGATATCTTAGAACAGAAGCGTATGCGATAATTGATCAACTTAACCAAGGTATCATTCAACCTGTTGAAATAATACATTAAGTAATAATAAAAGTTCATTGCATCATGTCACGGTTTCAAGATCTGAAAACGAACAATGCGATGCTATGTTGTCAAAACCTATGTGATGGCAACAACAATATCGCGTATCCTTCAGTTCTCAGGACCTGTAATATGGGTGGATATTATGCACACTACTCGTTTAATCGAACATCTCTGACCAGGTAGAGACCTTGTGTTTGTTTGCAATCATTCCCAGGTGTGAAATACGGAAATGTTGAGAGAGAAAGGTAAAGTTTGGGTTTTGTTTACATTTAACAGAACTGGTGCTCCCTTTCATTTATGTAATGGTAGAAGGCGGGGATCAAATATTTTAAGTGCGCCAGCCATTTGCTGTATTAAACGGGTGAAATAAATGAATAATTTAAAAAAAAAATGTGAATAATATAACAATAATAATAACAATAATAATAATAATAACAACAATAATAATAATAATAATATAGAAGGCCTATAAAATCCTATCGCTTTCGAATAAAGATCATATCTGATTAATATCAATCGAAACCAATTGTTCAACAGAAAAAATCAAGTTAGAAAGGTTCTGTCCACCTTATAAAAATATTATAAATCAATAAAGTAAGCTCTATTACTTCACTCAATGTAATGCTACAATAATTTCTTATAATGGAGGCCAAAACTAAAATTCTTTGTACCCCTTCTCTAATTATTTTCTTCATATAATTATGCATATTTTCTGTTATGATTTGTCCTGGTGAAGGTGCAATAAGAAAAACTTCTAGAAAAGATGCTTAAAAACAAGGTAATGTTCCACCAAAGGAATTCTGTTGATCCCTGCTGTTTATTTTTGTTTTGTCTTGCAGTTTAGATGTTGGGGAAATCTGTCAGAAGATGTTCTTGGTTTAGATAGGCATACTATATTTTCGAGCTAGTAGGCTGACACTGAGAACTGATCTATATTTTAAGTGTTTTTTGTGATGATGTTATCGATATTCATTACTCTTTTCAGTATTAATATAAAAAGTAGGACTGTGTTAATGTAACAAAGATTGGAAAAGGGAGTATTGGGTAAACTGTATTTGTGGTTCTTTTGGTGGGTGAAGTTAACATAATTGGAGTGGTGAGCTCTACTTGTGCAAGTTTAGATGAGCACAAGGAGTAGTAGTATATTAGTACAAATATTAATGTAAACAATTGGTAAAATAAGACTAAATAAATAAGCACTGATCTGTACTTAGAAAAAGTTCCTTATTAGTTATTTAAAAAAATATTGCTATGTTAACGTCATTGGGGATCTATACAAATTAGCCTTCCAAAGTATTCAGTGTATTTGTTTTGTAGTAGTTGCTACCATTGATTTTTATCATGCAACTTAGAACCATTGAAAAATCCCTCACCAGAAATTTATACTTATTGCGTAACAAGTTGTCATATTTAGTGCAACATAGTTGCATTACAAATCAATCATCATTCATGAACAGTATAAAGGAAAACCTTAAAGAATCTGAATTTGCAGTTAACTTAAATTTTTTAGAGAACTTTTCCATAGTGTGCAAGATCTGTATTAATGACTGACTTTAAAATTAATCATGATATTGAATTAGTGTGGGTAGATATCCTTATGTACAATAAATCAGAGGATAAGGGTATTTTATAGACCTCCTGGCCAGAGTCAAGAATTAGACAAGGAAATTGTGGAAGAAATTGAGACAGCATGCCACAGTAAAGGAAAAAGTATAGTCATAATATGTGATTTTAATTTTCCTGGTATTCATTGGGATTCCTTGTCTAATATGGTCCATAGTAATTTGGTATTTATAAATTGTATACTAAATAACTTTTTGAGCCAGATGGTCCATGAACCCACAAGACACAATGCACTATTAGACTTAATATTAACTAACGATGAAAGTATGGTGGATGAGAGAGTTTAGGAGAATTTAGGGCTTAGTGACCATAATATAATTAGATTTAATATGAATGTGATATCTGAGCCAAAATTGCAAGTTAATAAGGTAAAGATCTTAGATTTCCGAAAATTTTACCAAATTTTGAGACATGCTTAGTACAACTGACTGGGATAAAGAGTTTAAAGACCAAAACTGGTCTTTTTAGCAAATTTTAATGAATATTCTGTCAGTATGTTTTAAAGATAAATCCATTAGGGTGGCAAAGAGAATACCCGTTTGGTGGAATAGAGAGAAGAGAAAATTAATGAAAAGCATAGATGTTTTAAAATATTCAAGGGTAGTAATAGGGAAGATGATTTAGAAAATTATAGGAAAAATATGAATGAACTTAATTAGTCAATAAGAAAGGCAAAGAGAGAGGCAGAAATTAATTTAGCAAGGAGGAATAGTAATAAGGACCTGAAGAAAGTTTTTTAGCTTTTTATAAATTTACAAATAATGGACAGGTGGTCCATCAAGGAGTGATAGAAAATTGTGAGTTCAGATAAGAAGTTGGTCAACATTTTCAATGCTTATTTTGCTTCAGTGTTTACTGAGGAAAGATTAGATAATAGTTTGGAGACAGTTCTTTTATGCATGTAACAAATAGACTTTCAGAATTTAAAGTAAAAGATATTAAACATTGACTAGATCATATTGATCCAAGTAAAGCTGCAGGCCCAGATGGTATATATGGTAGAATTCTAAAGGAGGGTAGTACCAGCATTGCAAAAGGTACCAGATACCAGATGACTGGAAAACAGCGGATGTTGTGCCAAATTATAAGAAAGGTAATAAGGAAGATTTGGGGGATTATAGGCCAGTTAAAACCTTTTGTCTCTGGTTGTAAAGGTTCTGGAAAAAGTTGCTGAAAGGTCATATTTAGAAGATAACAAGGTATTGTATGACTCCCAGCACGGTTCAGAAAGGGTAGGTCATGTCAGACAAACCTTTTAGAATTTATGGAATACATTACTGATTGCATTGGCCGATTAGATCCAGTTGACATTAAATATTTAGACTACCAAAGCTTTTGATAAGATTCCCCACATAAGATTGATTAAGTTATTGCATTGTGGTATAGGTGGAGTGGTACATGGTTGGATTAAAGAATGGTTGTGGAATAGAAAACAGTGTATACAAATGGCAATAAGTCATCATGGGAAATAGTGATGAATGTTGTTTACAAGAGCAAGGAAGTAATAAGTAAACTGTATAATAGCTATGTTAGGCCAGTAATAGAGTATTGTGCACAAGTTTGAGCCCCTTATTTAAAGAAAGATATGCTAGAGAGAGGAGTGCAACATAGAGCAACAAGGATGATTTCTGGGTTTGAGGGTAAGAGCTATGAGGGGAGGCTGAAGGAGTTAGGAATGTGTTCTGTAGAAAGGCGATTTCTCAGAGTGGACATGAAACAAGTCTACAAAATATTTACATCTATTGATAATACGGAGACCAATAAATTTTTCATAGAGCACGGACAGGTGACCAGGGGACATAAGAAAATTAAGAAGCATGCCATCTTGATATAAGAAAGCATGCATTCAGTAATAGGGTTGTTAAATTTTGGAATAGTTTGCCACAGGAGGTTGAGTGCAACTCAATAGCAACATTCAAGAAGGGACTGGATAGATATATGGATGGTTTGGGTTTCATATAGTATATTTTGACTAAGCCAAATTTGCTGGTTCTTAGTTACTGCAGTTAATAAGTTAAATTGCATGTTATTATAAAGTTATTAAAGCTGTAGTTTGGTTAGCATGTATATACTTTAGTATATTGTAATGGGCCTGCTGCCATTGCATTGTTTTTTCCCTTTCCAGATACTGGTTCCTTGGATGGTGACGATGATTGAAATGCCAACTTGGGGTGAAAATGGAAGGAAAGTCTGTGTAGCCTGGAGCCGGGAGCTGAAACTCAAATAGCTGAATAAGCTAAGTAGAATGTCATGAATATTCTATAAGGATATACATGACAATTTTTTTTTCTAAAGATTCATTATCCCCCTTCCTTTTTCAGCTAGGTAAAATAATTGACAAATTGATAGTGCAAGGTTGTATTATATTGCACAAGAGGAATTCCACATAGTAATTAGTCTGCTATGATAAAAAATTTAATCGAAAGCTCAATACTGTGTAGTAATTATTCTGCCACGGTTATATTTTCAAATTGAAGAGCCCAATTCCCCACCACAGGGTATGTGGAACCTCTTAATATTTTGCAATATATTGGATAGTTGTTAATAGCTGCGCATGATCTCTGATAATCATGTTCTCTGCAGGGATCTAGTCTTGGAACATATTTGATCCGCTTGAGGCCCATTTAATCAAGGCTTGGATTAAAATTGATCAGAGCCTAAAGCATTCATAATCAGAACGTGGTTTCGACCTTTCTTGCAGACACCACGTTTGGCATAATACATTGCTGATTGATGAGACTGATTCTGTACTGCGAAAAAAATGATGGTGCAGGCATAAGGCATATATTCTGCCATCCGCTCGCGTCAATATTGTCAACGGAGGGTCCGATGACGTGTGAATCCAAGTTGTTATTATTCTTTAACTTGGCTAATTCGGGGTTGTAACGATTTTTGATACCTCAGTTATAATATTTGAATAACTATTCACCTGACTTATGTAAATTTTCATCTATTTAAAAAAAAGAATTGCAAGAAAAATGTCTGTAGTAAATGTTTCTTCGAAGACCAAAAAGATAGTTTTAAGCAGTAATAATCTGTTAGCGGTTCATGATTGTTATATTTTCTCTGTTATATGAATTTATCAAAAACTTCTCATTTTGTAATAACTTGAATATATATATATATATATATATATATATATATATATATATATATATATATATATATATATATATATATATATATATATATATATATATATATATATATATTTATATACATATATTTTGACCTTCGAATTTAATAATTATTATTGCTTCGATTTGATCAATTTGTATATTTAAATGATGTGTGCCTAATTTGTTTTCTTCGTGAGGATACAATTTTGTTACGATTACAATTCTGCCAAGTTCAACTTGTCACCAGATTTAAATTAATTGAATATTAATTTATTTTCATAAACAATGCCCTGTATTCGTATGGGTGCATCGACTTGTATCGAGTTATTTCCTTTGATTAAAAACATCTAAACTGTTAGCAATTCATATAAATATACCTATATTTATATAGATATATTAATTAACATTATAAGTTATTTTGCCTTGTGCTTATATTTAAGATAATCAGATATTAATTATTTTTAAATAATCGAAAAATAATTATTTTCATAAACAATACCCCTATATTTATATAGGTTTATTGATTTGGATTCAATCATTTTTTATATATAAATAACGTGATAAAAAGTATAAATTGTATATATGTAAAAAGTTTTCTATTAATTATATTTTTATAAGTAATTGGTGTGTCTGTTTTATTTAATAGATAGTCTCCTTAGTGACGTTAAATAGTATCCAGTGTCCTTTCCTTCTGTTTTTTGTTATTCTGCAAAAAAAAGAGTTGCGCAACGGCTGGGCTGGCGCTCTCTTGCTAGCAAAGTCAATCACTTTCTTTCCTATTAGCTTTCTGCAATTAGGGTTTTCTTTTTTTTCTTAGACTAGAGGCAGGGTTCGTCCTGTCACGCCATTATAATATATATAGTTTATATTTTTTTATTTTACTTGTAGACTTTGTATATAAATATGTATTGACAAGCCCTAGGGTGCTTTGTAGATTTGCATGAGCATGTTTTAGACATGTGTATAAAGGGATTGACAAGCCCTTGTGTGATAGGCAAATGTGGCTTCTTACTTTCTTTTTATTTCTAATGTTCTAAAGATGAAGCCCAGTTTCCATTGGTCTAACGATCAAGTCACTGTACATCCTTTTGTAATATACTTTAAAGGAGAAGAAAAAAACTGAACACCTAAATTATGTCATAATTTCAAATTGTTTACAACATAACACTGCAGCTGTGTACACATTTCAAAAAAAGCTTACCAACTTTCTGACAAAATTCCAAAAGGTACCCAAAAAGATTTATTATTATTCTGATGGATCTGCTGAATATAAAAAAAAAGAATTTCTCCAACTTGTGTTTTCATAAAGAGGATTTCAATGTTGATGTTGAAAGGTATTTTTCAGTAACAGCACATGGTAAAAGGACCTTGTGATGGACTTGGTGGTGCAGTGAAAAGACTCGCAGCACGAGCTAGTCTACAAAGGTCTTATGAGCATCAAATATCAACACCTACGTGGACAGTTGAATATATCCCATCAGTAAACTTTGCATATTCAACTCAAGAAGAGTATGTGCAATCAGAATCCTTCTTGTGATCGTTTTAGGTAAGCAGCAATTTCCTACCAGTAAATTCAAGCACATCAAAGATACATGTCAAATTGTTTTCAGAGGCTACCGAATATTACACCAAAATTGCTACACTATCACTGCAAAAATTCCACATAGATTATAAATTTGGATACATTACTGTAGTGTACAATAACAAGTGGTTAACTTATGTTCTGGAGAAAAATCAAGAACTTGATGAAATTTATGTAACATTTCTGGAACCATCTGGTCCTTCTCTTTCATTTGCTTATTCACAAAAGCCTGATGTATTATGGGTACCTATCATAGATGTTCTGTATTAAGTGAATCCTACAACCCCAACTGGAAGGTTTTATGTTCTTTCAAAAGATTACCTTTCTAAAACGGATAATACTTCTTCAAACTACCACTAATGAAAACAGGAGTTAAAAAGGCAAGTAGTAAACCAATTTTAAGCCATTTTCATTTTGGGATTTTGTCTTACGCTCGATAAGATAAAATCTTACGCATTTTATGAACCGTTTCATGCCAAATTGACCCCAAATAAATTCTTATTCTTAAAAACTTGTTTACAAACATTATGATTGACTTCAAGGATTTGGAGGGTATTATTAAAAAAAATGAAGAATAATGATGTTTCAGAATATTTTAGATTTTTGGAGTAATAAAAAAGGAGGAGAGATTATTGCCCTTTCTTCCTTTTATACATATATATATATATATATATATATATATATTATATGAGAGAAAGAGGAGTGAACCATTGGGGAGGAGTGAGGAAAGAGAGAGGAGAGAAAGAGAGAAAGAGAGAGAGAGAGAGGGGAATGGAATGGAATGGAGTGGAATGGACCAGTGGAAATGGACGACGGTGGGACTTCGTCTCCCCTCTGTCCCACCGACAATAAAAAAAAATTTCCTTTTTTATCATGCACAAATTTCACACTGATTCCATATATGTTATTAGTTTCTTGTACCTATCGCAGTTTTGGAGATATGTATTTTTAAAAAAAAAATTAAAAATTTTTTTTTTATCATTTTCCATACAAATTTCATAATGCTGATTCCATATATGTTATCAGTTTCTTTGTTCTATCTTAGTTGTGGGTAACTTTGGGGTTTGGCCATATATATATATATATATATATATATATATATATATATATATATATATATATATATATATATATATATATATATATATATATATATATATATATATATATATATATATATATATATATATATATATATATATATATATATATATATATATATGGACAAAGTTACTTAACGCCACACGGAACGGAGGTCGGATAAGAAAAAAATTCACAGGTAGCACTCCATGATACATAAATAGATGTTTTAGGCTTAAATTTTTTTTTTTTTTACCTTTCTAGGGGTGGAATTAGGTTAGGTTATATTAGGTCAGAAAAGGTCAGGTCAGGTAAAAAATTTGCGCCCAAAATCTACTTATGTATCATAGAGGCTACCTGTGAATTTTTTTTTCCTGATCCGACCTCCTGTTCTGTGTGTGTTAAGTAACTTTTACCATTATATATATATATATATATATATATATATATATATATATAGAGAGAGAAATATTGTATATATATATATATATATATATATATATATATATATATATATATATATATATATATATATATATATATATATATAATAAAAAAAACAATGAAAAGTGCATCATTGTAACATCTTTTCATCAAAAATTGGCAAAGGAAAATTAAAGCCATTTTTATTCAAGGGAAGCATCTTCAACGGGCCTATTGCCGTAGTGAAAACATTATCATTGCATTTTTTTATGAATATTTTAAGGATAATTAATAAAATTGTGAATATCACACAAATATTTGACACAATCTCATTACTCAAAGTCATTAATAAAAAAAAATTGATTCCATTGTAAAAGAAAAATAAAAATAAAAATTTCATGACTGCTTTCCGCCATCATTTGCTTTGTTCACATTTTTCGTAAGAATAGAATTTTTCGGTAAGATTACGAAATAGCAATCTTACAGAATTTGTCAAAATTTTTAATTAGAAATATTCTCGAAATTTTCTTAAAATTTGACAAAACGAACAATTTTTTTGAGAACGTTCTTATTTTTCGTAAGAATATTGCCAAAACGAAAATGGCTTTAAATAGTTTAAAAAGTAGTAATTTTTTTTTTTTGTAACGAGATTTTTAAAAGGATTAATTTTCACTTTGGTTTGATATAAATACATATTTTCAGTAATATAGTATTTAGAATGTTCACAATAGTTTGTAAAGCTTAAATTCTAATCAAAATCCCAAATTTTTTATAAAACATCATATTTTAATAAATATTTTAAAATATGAAGCCATCATCATCCCATAAATAAACTTTGCCAGACATTTAACATATATATAAGGTATTTGCTTAATATGTTTGAAAATTTTTAATCATGTACTTCGACAAAAAAAAATTCAAATTTTATATAGATTTTGAAAAAATAATTTCCCTTTCCTTATAACCCATAGTTATATATCATTGAAAAGACCTTTAAAAATGCTACAAAATGACACCACTCTCATTGTTCTAGCTTAACTAGAAGTCACTATCTTAATTTGAATATACACTGGTCTCGCATTTCAAAGATTTTTCTCAAACTTTACATGGGTGTATTCTAAATGGTTTGAAATATTTTCCAAAAATTTTGTATTATTCAGTCTCTACAAAGCTAAGCATTGTTGAAAATTTCATGGAAATCCGAGATGAGGTAAAATTTTCATTATAATTGTCGATTTGATGTGGAATGACCTATAACACGGCGGCTCTGTACAGTTATAGTGTTGATAATCCTTGTTTATGTAATGCATATGAAAATGCTTTAAACATTTTTAGTTTTATGCGAAAAAGAATTTATTTAGTTTCTTGAAGTGTGGTATGAAAATAAAATCTGTACAAGATGTAACATCTGTGTGGTTTAATGATAAAAAAAAAAAGGTTTTCCAATATAATATATATAACAAAGGAGAAAAATGAAAGAAAATCTTTTACTTGTTGATACTCTTGTTTCAAAGCACAAAAGGGCAATTTCTGAAAAACGGTATTAAAGTATTAAATTTGTGTCATACTGGGGATTAATACCCCCATCGGGGCCCATCCCCTTCAAAATTTTATAGAACAGGAACTACATATTACAGGTAAAACATCGTAGATTGGAGCAACTACTTAAAAGGGGTTTGTTTTCATATATCAATTTAAACATATTGGTATTAGAAAAACTGTCAAAATTGATGAGGCAAAAATTGGAAGAAATACAATAGAGGAAGAGCAATTCAAGGCAGTTGGATATTTAGTGGAATTGAGCATGAAAGCAAAGAAACATTAATTGTGCCTGTTGAAAATTGCTGTCAAGAAGCACTAATTCCATTAAGAGAATATATTTATCCAGACACAACAATTACAACTGCCTCGAATCTAAAGGATACAAAACATTTCAGTTAACCATTCAATAACTTTTGTTATGATTAATGGTAAGAACACTCAGTTAATAAAAAGTTTTGATGCAAAGTTAGATCTGGCAGCAAAGCACCATTTGCATAGTCAATGTGGAGTTCCTGTTTAACAGAATTTTCAGAATATAAAGAAAGGATACAACTTATGGATCGCCATTAGTAAATTAGATAATAGTCAGGTTTAGGGTAATCCTATCAGATATCTATTATTTTTTCTGATAATCGTAAGTCTTTGAATATCTGTAAGCTAGCCAAATATAAATATATTTTGTTCTAAAATGTAAAAGAAACTGGCTTGGACTACATGTACATAAAATTAAAAATGAAATATTTTTAAATAATTACATATATATTAATTTAAATTAAGGAGTAACAAATATATTTTATTCTAAAACGTAAATTTTGAGCTTGTTTATAGATGTAAATTTTTTGCAAAAAACTGACCAGCATAAAATTTTTGTCAAAAATTTTTTTAAATAAGTATATGTATCTTTTTTTTTTAACTAAACGAATACCATAGGGTAAATGCACAGCAGGCTGGCGTACATTCATGGCAGATCGCTTGCTTTAACTCCATGCAGCGTCCAAGAGGTGCTGTACGGTTATCAGACCTAATAAATCAATTTTTTTATTTGTGTGTAAATGTGTGCATAAATTAGAACACATTTGGCCTTTTTTATTAATATCGATTGCATACATTCAAACACATTCTTTAATTGAAAAGACATGGCAACGCTGCTTGATGGGAATATTATAAAATTGATTTTTTTAAAATTTCGATATATGATAGGATTACCCTTAACCTGACTATTACAGCAAATTATATGAACCAACAAATTAACTGATTATTTATGCATTCCTACTAAAGGAAATGAGGCAGAATTTCATAAATGGGCTATACTTTTTGTAACGCTTTTATTAAAACTATAAACAAAAGGTTATAAAAATAAATAAACATTCAAATAAATGGTTTATACCATTGGTAATAATTGATTTCCGGTCTGACATCAATAAATATATCAACAATAATATTAGATAATTTTTTTCAACAATTCAATAAGGTTTTCATCATATTCAGTAATATGAATACAAGATTGCCACATTTTACCATTATATATATCAGGCTTGGGTTCAAGTACAAGTACTATTTTTTGGAGTACTTGTACTTGCAGTTTCTAAAACCCATGTACTTGTACCTTATACTTGAAAATTTGCAAAGTACTTGAAAGTACTTTTGGCATTTTTAACTTACCAATATTTTTTTTTTGTATCATTTTCATATGTATTGATATTATTTCTTATGTATTCTAAATAAATTTCCATTTATGAATATTAAAGTATATATATATATATATATATATAGAATATATATATATAATATATATATATATATATATATATATATATATATATATATATATATATATATATATATATATATATATAATAGCAAGTATACACAAAAAAAATTTGAACATTTTAAATTTATTATCTGACTATTTTCGGGTAAGAATCCTTCTTCCCATATTCACGGCTTACAATATAATAAAATTTTAAACAAAAAATTATATAAAATTAATTAAAAGTTGAAATAATATAAAGTTGAAATAAATAAACAATATAGATAAATTAATAATTGCAATTTGTGGTTGAGTTCATGATTCAAACAAAATCTCACTTCAGTATTAAAAGACTGTTAAAGCTTAGATTTTCATTTAAGGTCGGTCTGAGATGCCAAATATACAAGGATTCTAACAATTGAAGATCGGGTTCCTCATTTTGGGTTAATATTCCAAAATTTGTATCATGTATATGATAGTTTTCCTGAAGAGAATGAGCATTTATAGCTGAATAGGGGGGATGATGCAAATTGTCTAGAGTTCTAAATGAAATACCTTTATGCTCATCAATACGTATGGAAAGGCTTTGTATTGTCTTTCCCATATAGGTGGACTTGCAGTCACCACACTTGTAATGCTATATTACTGATGAGCATATAGGTAAAGTGAGTTTATCTTTAAATTTAAAATATTCCCCAATTTTGTTTTCACTCTAAAATCTAAATCTAAATTTAAACTGTAAAGTTTTTTAAAACTACGTCAATTTTACATTGAATTTCGTAACTGATTTTCCCCAGAAAAAAGGGGCTCAAAATAGACAAAATATCCTTTAGAGCTGTTAATTTAGCCTGAGATTTGTCTTTAAATTTTGCTGAAAGTAATTTTCAAAAAGTTAAGTCAATTATAAATTCTGGGAACCCATTCTTCAGAAATAGTTTTACGGAAAAAAAGTTTTGTAAAATTAACATATGATGAAATTTTGTATCCCCTGTCAAAAAGGGTTTCAATTAAGTTGATTTTAAAAATATGAGGAATGAAAGAATAAATTTTTTTTGTCAATCCAGTAAAAGTATATAGGCGAGATGATGATTGATTGGATTTGGAAGTTGTGTAACAAAGCGTTTATGGATGGTATAGTTCAGAGGGATTGGAGGAGTGCAATAATAGTACCCTTATATAAGGGTAGGTGGGATAAGGTAACAGTAGGTATATTATAGGGGAATTATTTCATTGAGTTTTCTAGGGAAGATATATGCTGGTATTTTGGTCGAAAGAGTGCGTCGAGTAAATGAAGGAATGATTGGTTAAGAAAAAGGTGTATGGTAATGGTAGAGGATGTGTGGATCAAATCTTTACTTTGAAACAAGTGATTGGGAAAGAGGGAGGAGAAGAATAAATTGTATTTAGGTTTTATGGATTTGCAACATTTGTGGTAAGCTTCTGAATGGAATCAAAAGTATGTTGACAGGATGCTGGAAAGAATAAATAGTCAAAGTGATTGGTTTAATATTAATAAAGTGAGACAGGGATGTGCTATGTCTCCCACATCCAATCTAAGGCATAGTCAAAGAATCTCAGGAGGGTGTGTTGGTGGGGATGGTGTTAGAATGATGGAGAATGGAAGAGAGTGGAGGTGCTCACTACCTATTATATGCGGATGATTTGGTTTTGTGTGGCAAATCTGAAGAGTGAGAGGATTAATAGAGAAATTTCGTAGGGTGTGTAAATGGAGGGGTTTGAAAGTAAAATGTAGATGTGTAAGGTTATAGTAGTGGGTGAAACAGTAGGAATAGCTGGAAAAATGACAGTTTAAATATTTTAAGATAAATTGCTGGATAAAAAGGAATGGATAATGCAGTAGTAGGAAAGTTATGAATGGTGCAATGAAATCCCTCATGAAATTAAAGAGCAGGGATGTAGCGGACCAAGTCTTGAGGTGCAAGGGTCTTACATGAGGGTATGTTGTTATCTGTGTAATGTATAGTAGTGAGACTATGGTCTGGAATAAGAGGTATTGATCTACAGTACAATGTGTTCAGATGGACAATCTTAGGTGTGTTAGGTGAGAAGAATTGATAAAATCTGGAATGAAATCTTAAAAGAGAATAAATGAACTAAGATGTTTCGTCATATGGAAAGGATGGAAGAAAGTCAGTTATTAAATAGATGGTTAGTGGAAAAGTTAACTGGCTGGGGACTGAAAAGTGGATTGAGTCAGTAAAGGAATGCCTGAGGAGAGAAATGTATTTGTCCTGAGGCAAGAAAAAAAGGCAGCAAGAATAGAGTGAATGGCGGGTTTTGTGAGGGGTATGGTTGTAGCTCACCTGGGCAAGGGATGCTTTACTGAGGGTCCGTCGTTGTCCCGTGAAGCTCTAGGGTGGATTTCTGACTGCAATGAGTTCACAAAAAAAGGTATAAAGGGGCGCGGTAAGGTTGAGTTTCTTTTCACTTGCTTTATATCTCTTCTACTTTTGTTTCCGGTGCATGTTACGCAACCTTACCCCTAGTCTTGGGAGAGAAGGTGGGTGATGATATATGCATGTATATATATATATATATATATATATATATATATATATATATATATATATAGTATAGTATATATATATATATATATATATGTAAGTTTTTATAAAGTACTTGTAATTTATACTTGATACCATGTGTAATTTGTAATTTGAACAAATCTAGAGCACTTGTAATTGAAATCACCTGAGTACTCAGAATGGACAAATGTACTTTTTTTGAACCTAAAGTCATTAATATAAGAGAAAGAGCATATATACATAAAGAGAGAGAGAGAAAGAGCAGGAGAATGAGCATATATATATGAGCATATATATATATATATATTAGGTCAGTTTAAAGTCCTGCTAATTCAGATTATGAAAAGATGTTATCTATACACTAATAGATTTAATGTGTACAACTAACAAAACTTAACATAACCTGAACTATATGGTTCTCAAATCAAGACTCTAACCTATAGGATCAACAATGCTATAAACCTAACCCTGGATATATATATATATAGATAGTGAGAAGAGTATATATATATATATGGTTATATATATATATATATATATATATATATATATATATATATAAGTCATTCCATGTCAAGTGCACCTGAGGTCCCCACCTTACTTTCTTCAAAATTGATGAAACTTTACAATAATATTCTTTAATGTATTTGATGAGGCTGTGCAAAATTTTGGTTCCATATCTGCATTGGTTCAGTTTTTATGTCGCCTCAAAGGATGTGTGGTGACTTTGATGTTTATATCAATTTCTTACCATGCATTATTTAAAAATTTTTCCCAAAATTTGATGAACAATATTTTTGAAATTATTTTATTTCCAGTAAAGACTAAAAATACACTCATGAAAATAGGTTTATTTTAAAGCTCTAGAGCTCCTCTTTCTAATAAAACAAAAAAAATAAAAAATTAAAGATGGTACACCCGAGATAAATAGGCCTAAAGATACCCTAAAATCTGTAAAAACAAAAAATTTTAAAAATTGGATGTGGACTAACTCATGAACTACCAAACCAAAATGCATCGCAAATGATATTTCTTTACAGTCATAGACTACTTCAAATCACAAAGTTTAAATTCAATTCCTTAAGTAATAGCAGAAATATATAGCCCCAAACTTCAACATTGAAATTGAAAATTGATTTTTCATTAATTTTGTAGAGGGATACCTCAAAACGAACAAAAAGATGGATCTTGTAGAGGGATAGCTCAAAAGGAACAAAAAGATGGATCAAATCCAATAACATTCTGAATCACTGCAAGAAGTTACTTAAGTACCCAACATTTCAGCCCTCTAGGTTTGAAATTAAACTCTAAAATTAAGATCAAAATTGCTATCTTGACACATGACCTCAAGAACCGAAAGTCATCACACATCCTTTGAGGTGACATAAAAACGGAACCAATGCAGATATGAAACCAAAATTTTGCACATCTTCATCAAATACATTAAAGAATATTATTGTAAAGTTTAATCAATTTTGAAGAAGGTAAGGTGGGGACAATTTCCAAATCTGGTACACTTGACATGGAATATATATATATATATATATATATATATATATATATATATATATATATATATATATATATATATATATATATATAATATATTATATATATATATATATATATATTCTTTATATATAAGTGGCAACATGCAGAGGGATAGTAAAAAAAAAAATCTATTGACTGAATGACCAGGTATCAACTATTACACCATTTTAATACATTAAATGGGTAATACTGTAGACAGCGACCCACACATTTTGAGACCGAAAAGTTTTTAAGTTAAAAAAAAAATTCTAAGTTCAGAAAAGTTAAGTTAAGTTTTTTAAGAAAATTCTTTAGTGGCAAGCTTCTGGAATTATGCTAGAAGCTTGCCACTAAACAATTTTATTAACCCTAGAACGGGTTGTTTGCTTTTTTGAAACTTAAACGGGTTGGACGGTATCACAAACCCCAGAGGAAAAAATACACTTAAAACTAATTAAACAATTTTTTTTTTTATATTTATGACACACATTTACTTCTTTAACATCTTTTCTAATGTATTTCACTGAAATTTTTATAAAATAAAAAGTTTAAAGGTTAAAAAAATAAATAAAACTAAAAAAAGTGCTTAATTTTTAGTTACTTTATAAAAATAATAATAAAAAAAAAATCTCGGAATTGAAAAAAAAAAATTGCTTTTTTTGAGAGTGTACTCATAGTTCCTTGTAACTTCAAAATGGTTTCCTTTCAAAATCAGTGGATCTGTATGAAAAAGACAAACAAAATAAGCAAATTTTTTTTTTAGTCCCTGGGGTTTCAAAAACCCCAAAAAACTTAAAATGGGGTTTGTGTTACCCCATATCTTTCAAAGTTTGTATCTTCCCTATAAATACTCTGAATGCTCTCAATATATATAAACCCCACACATATATATATATATATATATATATATATATATATATATATATATATATATAATATATATAATATATATATATATATATATATATATATATATATATAATATTATATATAATATATATATATAATATATATATATATATCATTATATATATATATACGTATATATATATATATATATACGGTATATTATTATATATACTATATATAATATATTATTATATAATATATATATTATATATATACCATGCGATATTTATATATATATATATATATATATATATATATATTATTCAAACACAGATTTTATAAATGCAATTTATCATTTAGTCACAAAATTCTTACACTTCAAAGGAAGAACAGTAGATCGAATGTCGGCCTTGCAAACAATTCCTTCAGATTCCCCCATTTTCTCACAGGAGGAGGGCGAGACAAAGTAAATAAATACATACTATAATAATAAATAAATGTAATAAATAGATCAGCTACGGTCACCATCCCTCCATATAGGAGTAGAAACATATTTCAAGGTCACTAAACTAAATTGACAAATGGCATCAAAATATGACCATATACTAGAGATAGAGAGATAGAGAGATAGAGAGATAGATAGAGAGATAGAGAGATAGAGAGATAGAGAGAGAGAGAGAGAGAGAGAGAGAGAGAGAGAGAGAGAGAGAGATAGAGAGATAGATAGATAGATAGATAGATAGATAGATAGATATAGATAGATAGATATAGATAAATAGATATAGATAGATAGATATAGATAGATAGATATAGATAGATAGATATAGATAGAGATAGATATATATATATATATATATATATATATATATATATAGATATAGATAGATAGATAGATATAGATAGATAGATAGATAGATATAGATATAGATAGATATAGATAGATATAGCTATAGATATAGATAGATATTGATAGATAGATATAGATAGATATAGAAAGATAGATATAGATAGATAGATATAGATAGATAGATAGATAGATAGATAGATAGATATATATATATATATATATATATATATATATATATATATATATATATATAAATTTTTTTAATAGTTCTATATATATATAAGTATATAAGAATATATATATAATATATAAAATGGTTTATTATAAGCTTGCCATAAATTGGTTTCTGGGGTGACATTAACCCCAAAATTACTTCGAAAATTTAACCATTACTAAATACTAATAATCGCTAGAGTTAGTATATCCTCCTCCCACGAACTCAAAAGAGACACTAAATGACAATATTTTCTATCCGAAAAATCATGAGAATATCTGAAAATTTTTGCGATATATCGATATTTAACAATTTATTAGTAAATCAAAAAAACGGGTTTTTGGGGTTACACTAACCCCTATGGTCTATGTTGTTAAAACTATGAGAAGCAGGAGTTAGCGCATCATCCCCCCACAAACCCTCAACAGTCACTAAAAGATAATCAATATTGTTTCGGTCTATCACGCACCTATCGATAATAATTTTGGAATATCAATTTTTTGCGACTCGGTGGGGTGAGCTATACCCCAGGACCCCGTTCTAGGGTTAAGACTCTTGACTATTCAACAATTAATTAAAGGAACTTATTAAGTATATAATAAGAGAGAAATCTTACCCTAACGATAAGTTTTTTATATATAAATGGGGTGTAGCGCTATTTTTATTATATCGTCTTCGATTTCTAGATAAATAAAAACTATTTTGAAAGAAAGAAATAGCGAAATCGAAATATATTTATAAAAGAGACATGTTAAAAAAATATTACTAAAGTTTACAATTTTAATGTAAATATTGTAATTTTAATAGAAATAAAAATTTGGTAGATTGACTAAATTTATAAATGAGGTTCGGCAACACTTAGTAATTTTACATGGAGAAGAAGGCAACACTTAGTAATTTTACATGGAGAAGAATATATAAAAAAAAATTAGAAAAAATATATTTTATCAGAATCTATTGAACTCGACTATTACCTTATTTTTTATCCAGGAATTTTTATAAAAATTGGTATTGAAAGCATTCTGCCCTACTTTTTACTATTGATAGTTTCAATAATTTATAATAATTTGACTGAGTGGAACTCTACAATTACCTTGCTTTTACCATACAGCGCCACATGTTTTCTTTCCTTTAAGCTAGTACAAAATGAATGTATTTCATATTACTGAAAGGAGTCTCTATAAAATGCCTCATTAACCCATAATTCAGTACTGCAAATACTGTCTAGCTCCTCCTTTTATAGTATAACTAATCAGTTAAATTTTTTTTTTGGTAATAGTGCAGAGGGGCTTCACCCCCCAATTTTTATAAAAATCAGATATCTAAAAAAATCTATGTATACTTAACATCTTATCATAACCTGAACTAGGATGGCCCTAAAACGAGCATGAGGCCCACTAATTTTTTGTTAAAAAGCCTATGGGAAAATTTTTAACTTTGAAGGGCTGTAACATTTTTCCTAAAGACTTAAATCATTTTGGCTTATTTTATGCTTTATAATTTATTTTTTAGAGTATACAACCTGTGATTTTTAATTTGTTAACTTTGAGGCTAAAATTTTTTTTAAGAGTACGCTATATCCTGCGATTTTTATAAAAATCGGGGGTGAAGCCCCTCTGCGCTTCTACCTTTTTTTCTAGGTCATACAAATAAATATTGCAAGATAATACAAAAATTTAAAAATATATTAGTGGTTATTATAAGGTGCAAAAAAATATGCCGAGAAATGTAATTTTTCTTTTCACCTTAAGCAACCCAAGTTTAAAATAAAAGCATGATTTTATACTCTTGAAATTATTCAAACTTATTTCAAATTTTTACACAAATAATTAACTATTTTAAAAAGGATTAATTAAATACAAGTAGATAAGATCATTTTATATCATACCTTGTTATCAATCGCCATGCTGAACAAAACGAAAACAAATGAAAAATCTGAAAAATACCTAATTTACAAATTCATTCTGAAAACTAATCGTCAGAGAGAAAAAGATATTTGGTAGTAGAAAATGAGAATATGGCAACATAATTATTGCGCTATTTAATGATCAATCTTTGCAAAACACGTTAAAAACTTAAAATAATAAGAAACCTAGCAACAATAAAAATTGCAAAATTTTTTACCTAAATATTTACAAAACTTTACAATATTTGCAAATATTTATACATTTACCAAACATATCTATAATTTTCATTAATTTTTAATTAATATTTGTACAAAAATCATGACTAAAGAAAAATATAAAATGAAAAACACTTATTTGCATTATAAATAAAACGTTCAAGTTATATATATATATATATATATATATATATATATATATATATATATAACTATATATATATATATATTATATATTTATATATATATATAATATATAAATATATATTATATATATATATATATATTATATATTATCTATATATATAATATATATATAGATATATTATAATTATTATATATATAAATATATATATATATATAAATATATATATATATATATATAAATATAAAAAGATATATATATATATATATATATATATATATAATATATATTATATATATATATATATATATATATATATATATTACAGTGGCGTATCCAGAATTTTTTTTCGGGGGGCCAAACAAAAATCGTTTATATATATATAATATGATATATATATATATATATATTATATATATATATATATATAATATATATATATAAGTATATATTATATATATAGTATATTATATTTACAGAGGTGGGCAAATCACTAAATTTAGTGATTTTGAAAATCAAAATCAAAATTCACTCCAAAACAGGTGATTTTAAAATCAAACTCAAACACCTTTAGTCGGTGATTTGATCAAAATCACTCAAATCACCTCTGCATTTAAAGGATTTTCAAAATCACTCTCAAAAATCACTTCTTATTATATATTATTATATATATTATAATATATATGTATATAGTATATATATATATATAATAGTATGATAGTATATTATATATATATTATATATATGGAATCTATATTATATATATATATTATATAAGTATAATAGTATGTAGGTATATATATATATATATATATATTATATATATAGTATATGTATATATATATATATATATATATATATATATATAAAAGCATGTTCTAAATTTCATTAAACTTTAAATTTGCTTTTAATAAAACGAGCTGTTCGAATTTTTTATCTGAAAGTTTTGTCCTCTTGGGGTTGTTTATCATTCCTGCAAATGAAAAGAGCCTTTCTACGGGTGCTGATGATGGAAGAGGAGTATTATATTGTTTAAAAATTCTTAATACATAAGGATACTTTAGTAAAGATGATACATTTTTACTTGGGTCTTGAAAATAATTGAGTACTTCCAAATCTTCTTTTTAACCAAGTGTAATTTCTTTGATGAACTTCTTCCCTCTTCTGTTGCAGGTCTCTTCAAAGAAGTTTTACAAACTTCATACTCCGCAACAATATCTGGATGTAACTTCTGTTCATAAAAAAATATTCATTATCTACATTAGTACATTACATACATCATGTCGGCCAAAATTACAGTAAATAATCATTATTTATAGAATTGAAATTATTGAGTTATTAGTGAAATTTGGTAGAGCTAAAAAAAAAAAAAGACTTGCAAACATTAGATATTTAATAAACTAACCTTCATATGTCTAAGAAGATTACTTGTTGCTTCTATAGATGCTGACAGAACTTGTACCCCGATACATTTCATACAAACAGCCTTCACCTTTCGTCCGTTTAAATCCACAATTTGGAAATACTCGCCACGTAAAATGAAGGGTACATCCTTCTTGTCAATATTTAAAGTATCCAAAAGTGTTGAATATTCTTCTGAACTTCGTTTAAAATATTTTGTCCCTGGAGTTGTAGGAGCCTGCTTAAGTTCAAAGTGGTGTTCAGACATAACTTTCTTTACGAATTGTAAATGTAGGCCTGCGGAGAGCGACCTGCTCACTATGATGATGAAAAAGCGAATGGAACAAAATTCAAAGTGCGCTTGCTTTTATGTTGCGTAAGTTGACCGAAAAGTAATTTGTAAAAATTTTAAGATTGAGATAAAAGGTTGTGTTTTTTTTTAACTTCAATTTCCAACTGTATGAATATGGGTTAAATGAAAGAATAGATGAAGGAAAATTTCTTGTGAATATTTCACGGAGTTACATAAATCAGGGAAAATGTTATTTAAATTAACTTTACATTTCAGTGATTTTAGTGATTTTCTTGATTTCTAAAATCAAAATCACATGGATTTTCGTGATTTTAAATCAAAATCAAAATCACCTCAGAACTGGTGATTTTCAAAATCCCAATAATCAAATCGTATGATTTGATTTTAGGGTCTACGATCTTTTGGAAGTAATCAAAAATCAAAACACCTACTGGCGACATGCGCAATGGCTGGGTAGAAGATATATAATAATATATATGATTATATATATATATAATATATATATATATATATATAATATATATATAATATATATATATATATTATATATATATATATAACATGGCGTCGCCCAGCTTCCAACCTAGGGGGGGGCAGCTTAAATTTTATTAAAAACCTTAATATATATTATATGTATATATATTATTATATAATATATATATATATAATATATATATATATATATTATATTATATATATAATATATAGTATATAATATATATTATGAGAGAAGACATAAAACTAGAAACCATTGTAGGGATAATTAAATGGATTAATATTTTAAAAAAAATTATTTTATTAATACAATAGAATATCAAATACAATATTCAATGATGGAAAATTCACAATATAGAGCAGTTGTAAAATTGATATTATTAAAAAGTAATTTCCTTGGGTTCAAGGCAAATTTATCAACTTCTGTTTGAAAAAAATAATCTTAATTGTCAATACACAAATTCATATGTACACTCATCACATAGCCAGTCCCTTTAACCTGTCGTCTTCCATGAGTACTTCGCAGCCAAGTCTTGATCCTTAGCAGAGTACTGAAAGAGTGTTCTACTGTACTGGTGGTGCATGGCTGGGCGAGTAGTATCATCAAAGCCTTTTTTGTCGACGGAAAGAAAGGTTCAGTCTCCTTTAAGACTTGGGAGACAACAAGTCTTTTAGTTCTTCACTACTCAGTTTCTTGTCCTCCCAAATTTTGTTACCAAAATTCTAGTTCTTCTTTCTATGCCTTCTAAGTTGGTAAAAACTAGTTAAATTGAAGCGTCTTGTTCTTTAACTCATCGATTTGTATTAGTAGCATGTGGAAAGGATGTAGATATGTCAATGCATTAGCAGGGGTATTTTCAGTAGAAAACCGTAATTCCAAAGAAGAGTTATAAAATCCAGATACGGAGTTATTAAGGATCTCTCCAGAACTTCGTGGGATTTGTTGCTGGATGGGTTGCTGCGGTGCTGCTGCCTTCCAAAAATCCGTGGTATATTCAGAAAAGTCCCAGTTGCTCGGCGATTCGATTAACTTTTTTTAACACTTCATCGATGATTTTTTTCTTCATCTTTCCGATGCCTCCTAACCATTTCCACAATATGTTGGAATGTGCTGAGAGGTTTTGACGATATCCAAGGGCCTTAGATTGGAGAGCATTTACAACTGGCTCTAAATCGCAGAGTACTTCGCGACCAATATCATAGCCATGATGAATGACGACTACATGCCGCTGAATGCAACTGAAAAGCGCTTTTCTTGTGGCGGTATTTCCCTTCAAAGGAAAGGATTTCTAATGCTTGCATCATTCGTAAAACTGCTCCTTAAACGCTCTGATGCACTTGTGTTTGTTCAGACCATCTGGTCTGGCATAGGCTTGGGATGTTTTGCATTAATTTTTTTCTCAAGACCGTCTCGCTAAAAAACGTTATAATGTCCTTTATAGTTCCCACGGTATTCGGATTTCTGGGATTGTGTTCAAATCATTACTACTAAATTTTGTTTGTGTGAAAGAGCAATGAAAGAACAATGTTTTTTATACTTTTTCCTGCAATATTGCTTGGACACCCTTCTTCTTTGCCTAGACATCTCGTAGAACAGCCATCGAAAACCAAGCCCACGCATTTCTCGGGATCCAGTTCTCCGGTCGTGACCAAATCGTCAATGGCTTTCGCGAATGGTTTTTGTGCTCAAGCGCTTGTCAGTTCTACAAAGACCAATAAATTCCTCCTTTGACTTCAATTCCGGACTCCTTTTTCGAAATAACGCCAAACCACTATGGAAAATTGTTCCTTTCCAGAAATATCAGCGGTTTTATCTGCTAGTAAGAGCTATACGCGCGCGCTTCCTTTACCTTATTAACGATGCTTTCCTTTATAGTAGTACCCCATATAGAGAAATGATTTTATTCTGAATCTGAACTGATGGTATGTGACATTTTTCTTCCCCTTTTCAAAATGGCTTTTCAGTAATGACTGATCTCCGGAATCTATTCGTAAGCGGCACAAATTTTTGCAACACTCCCTCATCATTATGCTTACCCCGAAGCGGTAAATCGCTCGTACAAGAAAATGTCACACATGAAATTATTGAGGATAATATTTTTTTAATTTTCTTCTATGATTTTCTTTGAATGTTGTGGTTAATTTAGATGTCTACCGGCACGTCCTGATAGGAAACAATCTGTTCAGGAGCTTCAACAGCAGTTTTATACTACTCTGTGTTTGTATGTCCCGTTACAAACCGCGTATGAACATCTTGTATATTTAGTGGAAAGGTCTTATTGTTAAAAGAGCCTAGGACCCCCTCTGAACAAACTTTTTATTTGGTGAAAATAAAATACAAAACTTGCAAAATGCTCCCTTTTAGGTGCCTGGAGTATGTCAGCCAAGTAATTATGAATATAGATATATATATATAATATAATATATTATATATAATATATATATTATATATATATATATTATATATATATTATATTATATATATATATATATATATATATATATATATATATATAGGTAAAGGTATGATTAGTATATAGGTTATGTATATTCGTAAGAACGTACTTAACGGCCACCCGGAACGGGACGTTGGATCAAAAAAATTCGCAGGTAGACTCTATAAGAGAGAGTAAACACTTCTAGGGGGGCAGCTGACCCCCCTTTGCCCCCCTGCCCCCCCTGCCCCCCCCCTGCCCCCCTGCCTACGCCCATTGTATATAGTTTCCAAGCTAGGGGGGAGATATATATATATATATTATATATAGTTATATATATATAATATATATATATATATATAGGAAAGTTTCTAGATTTGAATCCAGTTCATGGTTTCTGAAAAAAATTTCTAAGTTCCAAAAAATTTCTAAGTTCAGAAAGTTAAGTTAAGTTAATTTTTTAAGAAAATTCTTTAGTGGCAACCTTCTGGAATTATGCCCAGAGGCTTGCCACTAAAGAATTTTCTTAAAAAACTGTACTTAACTTAACTTTTCTGAGACTGTAGAAATTTTTTTTTGACTCTTGAATATGTAGTTTTCTTGACAAATTAAACTTTAGTATTATATTATATATATATATATATATAGTTAATATATATATATATATTATATATATTATAATATATATATATATTATATATATTATAAAGAAATATATATAATAAATATATATATTATATATATATAGTATAATATATATATATATATTATATATTATTATAATATATAATAAAAGGAAAAAATATTTGATTACTGTGTAGTATTGATGCATGTTATAGTTATTACTGAAGTTGACCAAAACTAAAATTTGTGAAATTTAATCGCCTTGACATGAGATGAGGCGAGTGGTCTGAGGATAACATCTGTCAATTGTTTTATTTTCGATATTCGATGTATGTAGAGGAGGGCAAGTCCAATAAGTCTTTCATCTCCAATAGTATTTTCTCAAGTAGGTTGTTTCAGAAGTCTTCATGTTGAAAAGCTTCTTTCTACGTTTGAATCATTAAAAACACGGCTGTAAAAGGTCCAATATTGCAAACAAGATGTAAATATTTGGAAAATTTGTGGACTGCGAAGTGCAATCAAGAAACTAGTCCATCGTATTGGGGTTTTGTTGTCCTGGCTGTGATGCCATTTCAACTTCCATAAATCCCATTTTGCTTTAATAAATCTTTCACTTTGGACTTTGCGAGATCTTCCTTGAAAATATTACACAATCTTGTGTAAACATGGGTGGGAATTTTGTGGATTTTTGAGAAAAAATCATTTTTGATTTTTTGGGATTTTTTTTAATTTTTTGGATTTTTTGAGAATCGTGGAGCGTGCCACGGCAAATATATTTGTAAGCAAATAAAATTTTTGTTTTAAGCTTCGATAAGTATGTATTTTTACCCCGTAGGCCGTTAGTATGGTGAGTTCTAAAATCTTTAGAATAGAACTGTGATGAGGCTTGAGCGAGCAATGAAAAACGGCGTAACACTATAGATGTTATTTGTAATGATGATTAATATATTACATCAGAAATAAAAGAAGCATGTTTGAAACATGATCTTTTGTTGACATTTTTATAATGTAGAAATTTGAAACAGAGTAGCCTCGTGCTATTGATATTATTATTCTAATTTTTTATTTCAATTGAAATTAAATCACTTTAATATCCAAAAAATTATTAAAAAATATATATTAAAAAAGCAAAAGAAGCAAAGAATCGAGGAGTTGTTTGGAGCAAAAAAATCGAAGTGAAAAATCAGTTTTTGAAAAATCCAATTGATTTTTCGTGCTGATGCCGCTTCTGTTTATCTTCTTCTTTAGTGGCACATTACACCGGTTCGCGTGATGACCAAATTGCAAGGAAAATTTAAAAACCTCTCTCTCCTGATGCTGATATTAAATCATCCCAAAGGAGGTAGTAAAAATGGGTGATAATAAGTCTTGATCGAAGTAAGAATGTGGGGTGGGTCTGTATGTTTGGTGGGATTTATTGAATTGCTTGTACGGGAGCAATTTCGAGTTATAGGTTCGTAGTTCAGTATGCGCTTACACATTCTGTTGTTATAAAGATCAGCTGAAATTCTAATGTGGCATTTTCTCTGATGGGCTGCAAGTTTAGTTTTAACTAATAGACTTACGAGATTTGTTCCTGACAGCGATGAATTATATGAAATAAATTTTAACTTGCGGTGCACTTGAATGATTTATGTAAAAGGATATGATTACCTGAGAAATTTTTTAGGTGTCGTGAAGAGTTGTTCTGCGGGGGGCCATTGGCCCCCCTGGCCCCCCGTCCGTTAAATACGCCACTGTATATATAATATATATATATGAGTATAGGGGTATATAAGTAGATATGTATATAGGTATAATTATATTATGTGAGTTATATTATATTGATGTATTATGGTAGTGAATTATGGGATATATATATATGAGTATATATATATATAGTTGATGGTATATAATGTGATATATTAGTTGATATATATATAGTAGTAGGTATATGCAGTGCGGCTTTGGTAGGGTAGGCAGAGTAGGCAAGCGCCGTGACTGCTTAGTGAAGCCCAAAAAATATTAAAAAAGTCATATATATTATAATTATATATATTATATATATTATATAATATATATATATATTATATATATATATATATGAG
>JABUQX010039904.1:0-2500 GCA_015478945.1 Trachelipus rathkii | reverse complement strand
ATTATATAATATATATATATATATATAATATATTATTGATGTCAACGACCATATATAAATAAGCAAAAATATGACTAACAAAAAATATTATTAGAACAGATTGACTTTACAAAAGATATAAAATATTTACTTGTAAATTAAATGTTTGTAGAAATTACTTAAAACATCGATTTGTCAGTGTGACCAAATGAATGCAAAACCAGCTGATCAAATAACAGCTGATGTCTTAAAGCAAAGAGTTGCCAACTAGTAATATAACAAATCTTAATTTCAAATAAACAAAATGTGACTTTGGCAATTTTACGTGTATAAAACAATAAAATTTTAATCGTTAAACACTTTATATTTGTTAACACAAAAGAATCTTTACCATATTAAAATAAATACACTTCAATGATAAATACCCTTACCTGCTAGTGATATATATGTAACACCGCAGACCACAATTGCATTTGCAATTCGCATCACAGACGATGCTTTTAAAATAGCATGCGAAATTACAAATAAACACAATTATATTTAAACCACAGATTTTTACTACATTAGCTTTACAAGGAAAAAAAACCAGGATTATTTCACAACATTGAATAATTGAAACACCATTTTACATTTAAAACATTACTACAATTACTTTACAAAAATATAAAATAAGACACTCCACTATACAAGAATATGCACACTAAAAAATAATAAAATTGATCAGACAAGGCGACAAGCGCATACCAACTGTAAGCACTTTGATTAACAACGAATGAAAGCAAAAAGATATCAAATATTCATAATTTTACTATTTATACAAATCTTCGTCAATCAGTTTACGCTTAACCATCCAATCACAATTCCTAAAATAATTAATAAAATGATGTATCCACTTATTAGTTATTTTAGAAAAAACAAATGTATATTAAACATTTAGCAAGACCGAAAATTGGTATTTCTGTACAATTGAACTTCGTCCACAAGAAATCACAATTTTCTTCTAAAATCGAAACATAAAAGCCAAATGCATTTATACATTGTGAGCTTCACATTATATAAAATCATTAAGTATTATTCATACACATTTATATATATATACAAAACAATTACATAATAATAAATGCGTAGTATCCTTTTAACAGTTTAAAATATAAATAATAATAATAATAATAATAATAATAGTATTATTATTATTATCACAGTTTTGTGAATGACAACCAATCAAAACTTAGCTTTTCAAAAGTAAGTCTTGAGAAACCAGTTTTCATTGGCTGTCATTTACTCATGAATTACAACCATATTTACAAAATTTTCGACGAGCCGCTACAATCATACAACGTAAATATAGACAAATGAAAGATATATTGCAATGGCAATGTTGGCCATTACTTTACAATACATAAATGAAGCAATGTTATATATTACGTGTATAATTGCATTACATCTTTGGCCCACCCTTTGAAGCAAATTGGTACATTTTGCTTTATTTACACGTGATTAAAACATTGGTCTCATTCACTCAGTGCTCCTTCTTCTGTAGAGACTTCTGACAATGGACCAGATGTGTTGTCGGCATATGACATGCTTAAATGGTCATTGACGACATTATCTCACCCACTAATGTGGATTAGGGCAAACTTGAATTTTCCTTCGAAGAACAGTCACAAGAGTAGTCGGGTGTTTGCGCCGGGTCACAAAATATTTAAATCTATTTTCAACAAAATAATCAGCTTCGTTTCTTTCATCTTTTATTTTCGTTGTGACCATCTTTGCTGGCATTTTCCTTTGACATACAACTACTAGTATTCTTCTTTACACCCTTTCCTCCAGACCTACACCCTCTTCTTTCTTCGTTATCTCCTTTTCTCTCTAACTTCTTCCATAGTATCACACATTTCTTTGTGTTTCTGTGTCTCTTTTGACACTCTTCTCCCTTTCTGCCAACTTCTCTCATCTTCCTTGTAAACAATAGTTTCACCATGCGGTGACTCTTCATGTGAGACTTCTCATCATCATCACACTCCTCACTTCTACAATCAGTTTCACATCTTTCCTTTTCTCCTGACATTCCTCCTTCACTCCTTACTCCTCCTGCAGTGTGTTCTCTTACCCTCTCTGCACATAACTTCTTTTATTATCCAAACCTTTTCCATACTGCCGATGTCTTCTCTAACTACCTCGTTTTCAAACCTTGCATTGTGCCGTTTAACAACATTGACCGACTGTACCACTTTTCCATGGCAGTCTCGGCGTCTCATCTTCACTTCTTTTATCGAAGTATTATTGCACAATGCCTTTTCCTCCTCACTGAACAGTCCAGCGAGCCCTGCTCTTCCCTTGTTCCCAACTTTTAATCCTGAACGCATTGAATTCTGACTGCCCCAGTAATAATACTGAGGATGACTCTTCAACTTCTCCCTGCGTTCCGGCATACCGTCGCAAACTTCCTTTACACTACACTCTTTAACTTCCTCTCTGTGAGACATCGCATCTTTCTGTTTACTTTTAAAAGTCTTCCGCT
>JABUQX010039903.1:77500-89663 GCA_015478945.1 Trachelipus rathkii | reverse complement strand
ATTAAGGGTAGGGAGTAAGAGGTGAAACTAAGTGTATGAGTAGGAAAGGGGAGAAATAGAGGAGAGTGGAAAAGTTGATTCAAAGGTGGAAAAAATTGGGAGAGAAATACGTATGTAGAGGGAGTTTTTTAGGAGAGGTATGGAGGATAACAGGTGTAACGAGAACGTGAGTAGGGCACGTAGGAATTGGGGAGGTATGTAAGTAAGTGGGAAGTTGAGAAGTAAGCTTTATTAAGTAAGAGGCAGTATGCTGAGAATAGGTCTAAGTAAGGGATATTGTGGCAGTAAATAAAGGTGTAGGGTTGCAAAGCAGAAGTGAGATAATAGGGATAGTGATAATATTGATGAAGGAGGTTAGGTGAAGGAGGTTAGGTGAAAAAGAAAAAGGAGGTCTTTATGTGATATGGTTGGGAATGATTAGGGAAGATAGAATAGCTTGGGGAGGAAATATATATAGAAGGGTTATAGAGATAGGAAGACAAAGAGTGGAGCTGGTGGTAGAGGGCGAAGAGATATAGCAAAAGCAGGAAATAGTAAGTGTAGAAATAGTGACTGGAAAAATTTTGAATCGGGGTAGTATAAGATGTTCTGGAAAGAGGTTAATATAAAAAAGGATAATATGAGGAAGGAGGGGTATTGGGGGAACGACGGATTAAGGGAGGAGATCGCGGGATTGATAGAGAGGAGAGGATAAGGAGTGAGTAGAAGTAGGTGGAGGAGTAATTTTAGCTGGACTAATTGTGAATATGAATCAGGGGGTGGGGTCATAGGAGGAGTGTTGTATATGTCAATGAAGGTGATAGGATGGGAATACGAAGTGTGGCATACTATGAGGGAGGGGGAAGGATGAATAATTAACAAATTGAAGGAAATTATTAAGGGCCATGAAATAAAGGAAAATAGGGAAAGTCCGCAGGTCTGGATGGATGTGAGAATGGCATAAATTCACGTTCTGCAGTAAGGTCAGAATGGATATATATTATAGGGGTAGGTAGAGATATGGACTGCATAGGTTTTAAATATATACATATTACGTTTAGATAGTGAAAGTGGTGATATAGTTATCACACAGGATTTTTGGTAATGGCAATATGGATGTCTTGGTTTCCACCTGTATATAAGGTCAGTATAGGAAAAGGGGATTAAGGATGGATGTGGATAAATTATAGAAGGTATCATATTATTGTATATTATATATCTATTATTATGTCTTTTCATAAGTATGTGGTGGTAATTATCGATAAAGTGTATTAATACGGGAAGTAATGTTGTCTTAGATAAGTTAAGTTTGAGGTTTAGTATAGTTAGTTGGGTTGTTGTTTAGTTAGTTGTTAGTGTTAAGTTAGTTTTTGTTTGTTGGCGCTATCGCTGTACTATATGGGTTAGGTTTAACTAGTGCAGGAGCAAGGTTAGTGGTCAAGGGATATTGCGTACACTAGTGCTTGCGAGTGCTTATATGAGTGATGAGGATGGTTGATACCGAGGTGCTGCTTGGTATGGTAAGACTGCTCGCTACGGCAGTTTGCAATCTCTGAAGCAAAAAATTCTGAAAGACTGGTCAGTTCCATGAGATATGGACTGACAGAAAGATACGCCTTCTTGATGAGACATAGAATCGAGGAGGAGAGGGAGGATTTGAAAGATTGTTATAGGATCTGCCTCCCTGTGTGTTGTTGGTTGATAAGTTTTGAGTGATGATGTGGGTAATTAGAGAGTAAGGTGGTGTTTGTGAAGCTTTTATGGGTAAGAGAGTTTGACAAGTGTATGGGCGGAATTGTTTTTTATTCTGTGTTCCAGTGTCACAGTTAGAGTTTGTTCCCGAGCGATCGTACAGACTGTCCCATGCGCACTGAATTTCTGAGGTTGGATTACGTGACTAATTCTCGGGTTTCCCGTCCTTGACCCTACTTGTTATAGTAGTTAATGACTTAAGTGGTTAGGTGGTTAGTTCTATCCCCATTTCTGGGTATCCCGAAAGTTTTGTAACATTTTAAAAACAAAAAACATGGGTAAAAATGAATTTACCAATTAATAATGATTATATCTACTATTATATTTATTTGTATACTATATTTTATTTTATATAGGAAATTCATAGAATAGCAATGGTGCCTTAGTGTATAGGGACTTGTGGGTGGTTTTCCAGGCCTTCTCTTATGTGCTTAGCGTCTATGTCTGTTTCGTCTACCGACGATCGACGTACCCTTATTCGATGTCTGGTTGGGTTGCTTGGGTGGCGGCTGCTTCTCTCCTTTGTCTGTCAACTCACAGGTGGGTCGTTCTCCCCCGGGTTTTGTTTCCATTCTACTTTCTTCCTCACTTTTCACTCAGTGTGTAGTGTGTGTGCTTCATCCCCTGTGAACTCTCCCTCTATTCACGCATCACCCTCTGGGCGGCTGTCTCGCGCGTGGTCTCTACTTCTATCCAGTCCATCTTGCATTCACTGATTCCCTCTTTTCCGCATGAGCATTGCCCTCTTCGTTATACTCATTTCCCGATTCATAATTCTTTCGGCTTGATCTTGCTGCTGATGGTACGCGAGGGTGGTTCGTCGTCGTTTGAACCACCCTGAGGTGATTTCCATCTTTAGCACACATCGGCACCCCTTCTTCCACCATTGATCGCTCTCCAGACCCCTTCTCACTTTCCTACTCTCTTTGCGAACCGGTTGCTTCTCGTCTCTCCCTGTTGAGGACCTACAGTAACCTCCGCTTGGTTCTCAACCTCACTCACCACTGTCTTGGACCCACATCCACCACCGGTGGTGCGCGCAGGTGCGACTTCCCGACACTGGGGCGTTCTTGTTATTTTAAGACTGTGCGACGACTTTTTCTTCCTCTCCAGTTCTCTTATGAATAGGGCCTCATTCGCACACGCCCTTTGTCAGGCAGTACTGCTCTCATTTGGGGGGCTCGTTTCACCCGGCTTTTTGGATAGGGTCGCGTCACAGGCCGCCCTTACTCTACTGTCCGTTTCTTTCTCACGTTCACTTACCTTCTCGTCTTTGCGCGCGCTGTTGGGCTGCCTTCTCTCTTTTCTATAGGTACGGTCGGCAGGTGCTCGCGGGAGCTTTCCACTTCGGTGCCCACACCCCTTTAACGCCGCCCTCGTCGCAAGGGGTGCTGTGTGGCCCTGATTTTGTGTGATCTTCGCCTCCGACCTAGTCTCGCTGTGGTGCCTCCTTCTTTCTGGCCACCTCTTTTCTTTGAAGATTCTCCTTCCTCTCTTTCTGTGTTTCCTACCTCATTTCTTCCCTCACTTTCAGCCGCGTCGTGCTCACTCTGCGTCCTTTGGCGTTAGTTGAGGTTTTGTTGATTGTTACCTCACCACTCCCATGCCATGCGGCGCTTTATCTCACTTTCCTTATCTTATCTCTTATATCTCTTATCATTCTTCGCGGTCATCATATTACTTCTTTTCTATACTGATTATTTATTATATTCGAGTATAGTACTCTAGATTATCCATCTCTATATTTCCCAGTATAATGTACGATTTCTATCATCTATATTACTGGTGGCTCCACCGCGTTGGGCCGTTCTCGTCCACCCACTTTATTAAGTGTACTGTCGATCCGTGTCCCAGCCTCTACTCATCTCTCCTCTCATATCTTCGTAATCGACGCCTCTCTTCTCTCTCGCGTATCTGACAGAGAGAGACATGATATTTCTCCATCACGTTCTCCATTTTTAACATCGGAGCCGCCGTCAGCGTTGGAGATTATTAGCGCCACATGTACTTCCAAACAATCTTTCAGGGTATAAAGGTTGTCTTTTCTTTTTCTTTTTTTTTAAGCCGACCTAACCCCCACCCGCTCCCGGCCGCGCCCTCTCTCAAGCGGGGTGACCTCGCCACTTCACGTCCGGCCCGCCGACCCCTCCCGCTTCCTCCATCCTCTTGGACACCCCTCATATCTTGTATTTCATACATCTACGTTAATAGTTATCATATTCTATATTATATATTTTATATTTCTATTATATTCTTTTATTATGCTATATTTACTATATGTTCCCTTAGTGTTTATGGGACTATCTCCTTCCGGATATCAGTGAAGATCCTTTACAGGTTTTCCAGAAATGTGCGATTCTGTACTGTTTCCCCAGGATTGTTATCCTGTCGTGGCCGATTTTGTGTCTCGTTTCTCGTTTAATTGACGTGAGCTTGATGTATTGAGCCCAGCTGTTTGAGCACCCGGGGGTCCGTTGCTCCGGTCGTCTCGGCTGCGGCTCCATTTTTGATTGAGTGGGTGATATTCCACACCCATGCTGGTTCTTCATGGTATTGTCGTCCGCAGACTGCCAGAGGTTGATACGGGATCTGCGACGCAGACGAAGCTCCCTATGTAACGGTTTTGGTCGCTAGTTTTCCAGGGAGCTTATTTTTCATCCCTTTATTTCCCATTTTGACGGCCATTTTCTTACTTTTTTCCGCCCATATGAGGACAGACTGTATCTGGTAAAGGGACTTGGAATTTGACTGTCTCCCGCCTTTTTGCCGTCAGAGCGGTACAGCTGGTTTGTTACTCTTCTAGTGACATTTGCACGGCCGTGACACCGAGTGCCGGATGCAGAACCCTACTCTGCCATATTTGCCAGTCGGGCCCACGTAGCTCCCTTCCGGCTAGGATTTACGTCTCTGCCATGCCACTGCACTGTGCAGTCTTCTCCCTTTTTGTTGGGGCAATTCCGCACACCTCTTCCGCACTGTCGCGAGGCACACCCTTTATAGGCTCCTCGATTCGCTCCTATATATCTTATATTTTATATTATTCGATTCTATCTATTTATCTTCTTATATATATATCATATCTACTTTATATATTACTACTATTCTATTAATACTCTCTTATCTATTCTATATCTTTTTATTTATTCTTATATTTTTCATATTATATATATTCTATCTATCTATCTATTCTCTTTATCTTATATTATATCTTACTGAGCTATTCTTTTAATCCTCTTCTATACATATCATTCCATCTTATTATTATTACTAACCCTATATATTCATTCTTCAGTAGAGTGAGACTATAGATTTATCATATGTACTATATACTTATATCTTCTACTTTTTCTATACTTTTATCATATATATCTTTCTCTATCTATATTATCTATATCTTCTACTATATATATTTTTCTTTCCTCTACATCCCCGACTTAACCAATTAGCTCGTGATATATATATCTACTTTACTCTATATATCTCTTGAGTGCTGTCCATGCTGATTTACTCTCTCTACATATTACTCCGCTGAATGGTATCTATATAATACGCAGGTGTACGTCTAATCTGTGCCACGTCCCTTTGTCGGCGGCGGACCCGTTATCGTTCGCCACCATTCTCTGCCATCGTCAGCTACTGCTTGCGCTACGCACACACGCGTCCTCGGTTACTCTTCGTACTTTACATCCAGCCGTTTTTTTTGTCTCCGCTGACCGAATCTTTCGCCTCTCCGACCGGCCTCCGGTGTTTTTCTAACACGGTTCGCTACTCTCCTTTGCAGCCCACACCGCCCGCCCACCGCCATCCACGCCTCTTGGTCTTGTCAGTCTCTTCATAATCTGCCGCCTGAGATTTTATCTTCTTTCTATCTATCTCCTTATCTACTCTCTTTATATCTCTCAATCAGGCGTACGTTACTTTCGTCGACGCCGAGTCTACACACAATCCGTCATCCCATTAGTTACTTATCCTCCTCAGTATTACGTTCTGCTCCCTCGCGGAGTCTGATACCGTATTTCTACGAAGGTGAGCATCCTTCACTTCTCTCCATCTCCAACTGTATACGCGGTATGGAGCTCTCTCTGTGTGGTGTGTATTTCGGTCTACTGTCATCGGCGGCAGCACACTCACACACACACACACGTGGCTCTGCCTCCGTACTCGCGCCTCCGCCCTCTCTCCCGTGAAGCGCCGAACGTGGGGCTTTCGAGGCAGATACTCGTGTGGCCCAGCGCTGAGCCAGGGTTCTACACCCACGCTGGTGGACGGCGGCCCACCCCCGCGAGTCTGCGCTTTTCACCTACTCGTGCCTTCCTGTGCAGCCGGGCCCCCTGTGCTCCCCGTGGTGAGAGCGCATTTTACCTGAGGTGGCATGCGGGGCGTCCGAGCTCTGCGTTTGGTACTACTCGCGCGCTGTGCGCCATGTCGGTCGTGAGTCGGGGGCATCAGGTTTGCACAGTCGCGGGAACCGTTTTAGTCTCCTTCATCTTCCCACCACTCCCATACGTCAGGGTGGAGGGCGCGAGCTCCCCCGCTGTTGCGCCCGTCCTGCCGATCGGCTCCCTCCGGCCCTTATATCATGGAGTACTGTGCAGAAGGCCATTCCCCGACCTGACACCGCACCCCAGTTAATTTGAGCGCCTCACGCACGTGTGCTATGCGGTTTCCCCCCACTCTTCTTGTTTCTGTTCGGCCCCGACTGTTACTGCTGTTCACCGGTGCGCACGTTTGCGCGTGCCGCAATCGGACCGTTTTGGACATGTTTTTGACGCCAGGCGCTTAACGGCTGAAGTTTTCAGCGCGTTGCCTTTCACCAGTGTGTGCCCCGGCCTCTCCTCCTGGTCGGCCAGCACGCATCGCGCACACGCCTGAGACGCACGGGCAACCTGCCTTGTAGACTCCCAGCAGGGCGCGCTTGCACTGTATAAGTGGCGCATGGAGCAGTTGCAGTCATCGCATCACGCGTGCCACGAGTTAGCACATCCAGCTGACCCGTCGTTGCCGACTCCAGTTGGGATACCAGACTTGGGACACACCTTCATAGGCACCTTACGGCAGCACGGCGTTCATCACGAGTGCTGCTCTACATTGCCACGCCGCCTTGACCAGCACGTTAGCCAGCACCCGCGCCAAGGATAGGAGCTTGCGGCGTGCCGCTGCCTACGCGGTCCCACGCTTTTTGACTCTGTCGATCGCGCCACCCACACACGGCTCCCCCATCTTGCCTAACGGGCAGCACTACTCACCAGTGATGGATTATGTCCCCCAGTTGCTCGAGCGTTGCCCAGCCCTTTGCTATCTGACGCCGGGCAGCACTCCAGTGCTCAGGCCTGAGGTTAGTCGCAGTTTCCACTCTTTTCGCATGTACAGTGCGCGTCTCGGCCGGACATAGTTCGCAGGACTACGAGCGGCTACTCTTTTTCGGACTGGCTGGCATCTGCGCGGTTTCACGCCCGATGACATCTTAATTACTCTTCAGGCATTGCTGTGTCGACGGGTGGCTGACATCTCAGCCAGCCACCCTGCTCACCGGGCGGCATGCCAGTCCGGGCACCGCTTCTATTCATGTTCACATCCACTGCAACTCGTCACACGTCATCAGGCGAGCATTGCCAACTGGAGGGCAGGGTCGCTCCGGTGTTAAACGGATGTAGCTGGAGATTGCCTTTTTCAAGTCTTTCATCTACTCCTTTATATAGTATATCTACTCTTATATTATCTCTTATATTATATAATATCTTCTTTCTATCTTTATCTTTCTCTCTAGTTTGTTTCTCTCGTCTTGTTTTGTTTGCTTGCTTCTATCTACTCTTTTCTTCTCTCTACTCTCTCTATATCTATCTTATCTTCTCTTCCTATCTTCTCAGCTTCTGTTCTATTATTATCGATCCTCATATATGCGTTCTGATTCAGTCATCTATCATTCTCTTATATCTCTTTTCTCCTCTTCCTCTCTCTAACTCATTAAGAGAGAGAGAGAGCACGCGCGCGCGCGCGCGCGCCTTCTCCCTTCCTGCGCCTTTCCCTTCCCCTGCATCCTACCCCACATCTGCCCCTTCACACTTTCTAACCTGGCACCTCCTCCCCGTTTCCTTTGCACCCCTGCCTTAATCCCCGTCCCTTCCCCTTCCCTCTGCTTCCTTTTACTCTTACTTCACTTACTTTAATTTCGGTATTTAACCTTCGTCTCCCTGACACTTACTTACTTCATTCCTTATACCCCCCCCTTCACGTGCACCACTTTCCCATTCTTTCATCACCTCCCCTCTCCCACTTCCTCACTCAATCCTTCTTTTCCACCTTAGACCTTCCTCTTCCTCTACTTTCCTACCTTCTTACCTCCACCCTTCCATTCATACTCCTTCTTACTTACCGTCTACTATTCCACTTCACTGACCTTCTATTACGATTCTCCTCCTTCCTGACCCCTACTTACTCCCGGTCACAGCGTCGGCGCGAGCGCGGCACCGTACTTTAGCGAGCAGCGTGAGGAGGCGCGCGCGCCGGAGACGCGCGCGAGACGGGGAGCGCGCGCGAGGGGCGAGCGCGCGCAGCGCTGCGCGGGCGGACCCGCGGCCGCGAAGCGCAGCGCGCAGAGCGACGCGCGCGCGCGACGCGCGCGAGGGCAGGCGGCAGCCCCCTCTCTTCTCTCCACCCCACCGGCGGGCGGCCCGCGGCGATTACTTGGTTTTCCTCTCTCTCTCTCTCTCTCTCCTCTCTCTCTCTCTCTCTCTCTCTTCTCTCTCTCTCGTCTCTCTTCTCTCTCTCTCTCTCTTTCTTCTCTCTTCTCTCTCTTCTTTCTCTCCTCTCTCTCTCTCTCTCTCTCTCTCTCTTCTCTCTCTCCCGTCCTGTTTGCTTTTCTCTTTTCTCTCTGCTTTCTTTTTTCTTATTCTTTTTGTTCCATTTCCTTTTTATTTCTTCATTCTGATAATTTTCTTCTTTTTTGAGCTTTTCACTAACTTTCATAATTTTAACTTTCACCGGATTATTTTTGGTTCTTTCTTTCGTTTGGATTATTCTGCTGATTTAACTTTCTCTCTTTTTTCCTTCCTTTCTTTATTTCATTCTTTTTCTCTTTTCTTTTCTACTTAATTTTTTTTACCACTTTCCACTTTATTTGTTTTTTTTCTCCCACTCTTTCTCGTTCTTCCTTGTTCTTGCTGCTCTTTCTTAACTCCTTTTCCTACCTTCTACTTGTTACTACTTCCCTCTTCTTATCATTCTTTTACTTTTTCCTTCTTTTTTTTTCTTTCCTTTTTTCCTTTCTTTTTCTTCATTTTCCCTTTTTACATTTTCACTTTCTCCTTCCTCTTATTTGTCGGATTAACATTCCATCCACTTTCTCCTCTTTCTTCTCTCTCTCTCTCTCTCCTCTTCTCTCTCTCTCATTCTTTACTTTGAAACTTATTCTTCATCTACTCCTTCTTTTTCTTCTCTTATTATCTCTTTCTCTCTTCTTAGTATATCCTGATCCATATTATCTTCCTATCTGATTATCATCTTAACTTTCTATATATATCTTTCTTTTTTATTCTATGATATCTTTTCTCTCTATTTATTATGATTATCAATACCTCTATCTTCTCTTATTCTTCTCTTCTTCCTCTAATCATCACTTCTTTCTTCTTCTCCTTTCTTCTCTTCTTTCTCTTATTTATCTTTCTTTCCTGCACGGCTCCTTTTTCTCTAATTCTCTCCTGCAACGCTTCCGGGCTCCTTACCTCCTCTCTCTCGCGTTTCCCTGTCTTTCCTGTGCTTCGTTGCTCGGTGCCTGGGATTTGCGCTTATGACTGTCAGGACGGCTTGTGGCCGGCTGCCTTCCGTGTTTGAGGGCAGTGGCTTCTGCTCTCCTGCCCTCTTTCCACTCTCTTGCACTGGCTTCTAGTCCTCCATCTCTCGGGGCCGCGCATTGTCAGCGTCCCGACCCGCGTCGCTCGTCTTCTACCTCTGTCCACTCTGTCTCACCTTGTTTCTTACCTTTGCACTGCTACTTACCTCTCCTTCCTGGGCCCTGGCTTTCCTTCCTTCTTTCCGCTCTCCATCTGGCTTTTCCCGCTCCCGTCCTGGTGCCCTCTTCTCTTACTGTTTCGTCTTCTGCCTTGGCATCTGGGGCCCTGTGGTGGTGGCGCTCGCCACTACTCCGCTTTGCCCGCGTCTGGCCTGCGTCACTCTCTCTCCTTCTTTCCACAAACTCAACTGATTTGTCTCGTTTCGAATCTTGTAGGTGTTCCTTTAACTTCCAGCTGCGTTGTGGGCCTTCTTCCTCATCCTGTTCATTGTGGTGTTCCTCCGATTCTGTTTTCTCCTTTTTTCTCCCCGTCTGCTCACAGCTGTATTCTTCTCTGTCCTCCTTATGCCGATGACTCCCTCCCATTCTTCCACTCCTTTCACCCTTGTCCTCTTTTTGTCTCTACCCTGCAGTTGCTCTCGTCTTCCGGCTTTCGCACATTCTCTTCTTGCCGCCGGCTGGTGCTTTCCGTTGGGTCACTCACACGTTGTGCCCTTCCCTCTGACCTCTCTTCTTCTCCTTCCTTCTCCCCCCTTCCTTCCTTATTTCCTTCGCCGGCTCTCCCGTTCCCTGTGCCGCCTTCACTCTTGGCTGACCCACAGCCTTGTCTTGCACTCCATTCTCACCCGTTCTTGGGGCTCACTCCCTGGGTGTTCTGTTCGGTGGGGGATCTTCATCCCTGCACAGATCCATCTTTCTGTGATCGTTATTCGTCCTTGGAAGCTGTCCTGTCTCCCATCTGGGGCTCGCTCCTGCTCCCTCCTATGTGTTGTTGGGTTTCGTCCGCGACTCACACCTGTCCTCTGTTCCTTCTTGCCTCTCTCTCCTCGCCGTGCTTGGGCCACTCTTTTCTCACTCAGGTCCCCCACACGCGCATGCTCGGGGGAGTTGCCGCTCGCTTCCTTCTGATCGCTCACGCCGTGCCCGGGGTGCCTGCTTTCCCCTGCCTTTGCCACCGAGTCTTGACCTCTACGCCTCGTTTCGATTGTGTGCTCTCTTTTCCGCCCCTTCTTGTTTTGTACGACCCTTGCCTTTCTGTTTTCACTCGTCTTTCTTCTTTCTCTCTTTCACGCCCCCGTTGCGCTCCCGTGCGCGCTTTGGTTGGCTGGCTTGGGGTAGGTTTTTCCACTGTATCTTATTTCTGCCCTCTTTGCCCAGGGTTCTGCCGTGCACTAAGTGGTATCCCTCACTCCCACCCCCCCCCTATTCTCATATTCTTCTTTATCTTTTGCTCTTTGTATCTCTCTCTTTACTTTTCTCTTCTATTTATCTCTTCTCTTTCTTTCATTCATCTCTCTCTCTATCTCTCTCTCTTCTCTCTTCTCTTTCTTTTTTCTTTCTCTTCTTCCCTGTTTTTTTTTTTCTTTTTTTTTTCTTTTTTTCTTTTTTTTTCTCCTGGGCATGTCCCGTGTGCCCCCTTTCGTCTTTTCGTCCCATTTTTTCTCCGGCCTCCCTTTTTCTCCGTCCGCGCTTTTTACCTTCTTTCCGCTTGTTGCTTCTTCTTCGCATCCTTTTTCTTCGCTTCGTCCTTTGCCTCTCCTTCTCTGCTCCTTTTCCTTCTTGCCCTCTCGTACCCTTCTTACTTTCTCTAATCTTCATTGTATCTTATATATATTCTTCCTTTTTGATTTACTCTCATTCTTCCTTTATGATTTAACCATCTTATTTCTTTCTTTTTTATCACCTTCTTTCTTTAATTTCTATTTTTTTTCTTTGTATTCTCCCTCCTTCTTTTCTTTTTCTTTTTCTCTTCACTTATCTTTTCTTTTACTATCTTTTCTATGTATTTGTCCACCCCTTTCTAAAAATATACTATTTTTTATTATAGAGTTGTTAATTACATGATTTATGTATATATATATATATGAATGTAATGAATGTACACATACTTTGTACATGTTTTCTTGTTGCTATGTTATTTTTTGCTCTTTTAATATAAATAAAATGTAAACATATATTATATTTATATATAATATATACTATATTATACTATATATATTATTATATATACAGAGGAATCGAGTAAGCTAATAAAGGGTCCTCGCGACAGCGGAAGAGGTTGTGCGAATGCCCAAAAAAGGGAGAAGATCTTGCACATTGTTCATCTATGCATTGCAGAGACTTAAATCTTTCCTTAGTCCGGAATGGAGCTACTTTTTCCCGACTGTTGAAATATTCAGATATTTTCTCATCTCTGGCACTTTCTTTTTCACTTTCCTCAATTTTTCACTTAGAAGAGGTAACAACCAGGCTGTCACCTCTCTTTTACTGCAAAAGGCTTGGGATATACAGTCAAATCCAGTCCCTACCAGATACATCTGCCTCATATGTTCTTTAAAAAAATAATAAAATGCTCAAAATGTAATAAATGGATTTATAAAAATAAATGCTCCTCTTTTAAAATCTTATCTTTCCAAAACCGTA